>OZ035826.1:3097347-3192179 GCA_964034765.1 Knipowitschia caucasica
CTCACTCCACACAGAGATGGGAGCGGGGCCAGTACAGGAGGCACATGCCAGAACTATTGGACATATTTTTAGCGGTAGGGGAAACCGGAGTACCCGGAGGAAACCTACGCAGACACGGGGAGAACATGCAAACTCCACTCAGAAAGGCCCTGGTCCGACTGGGATTCGAACCCAGGACCTTCTTGCTGAGAGGCGAGAGTGCTACCCACTCAGCCACCGTGCCGCCCTAGCTATATACTAATGTATTTTTATTTTTGTTTGAATTAATGTTTTTAATGCATTTTATGTGATTTTATTGTAAAGCACTTTGGTCGCCTTGAGTGTTGTAAAGGGCTCTATAAATAAAATTTGATTGATTGATGATTTAGCTATTAAATACATTAGTTTAAGACTCTATGGCCTATATATAATGACATGTCCAATTTTAGCTGCAGAGTAAAGCTTTTAACAGCAGCTAATGGCAGCGGCTTAAATGCTAAAAATCTTTTGTGAAGCTCCGGGTAAGTGGATGTCAGACGTGGTAATTGCAGAGTTTTTTTTTATGCAACACCTAACGCCTAAGAATCTAAATTGAGAAGGTTTAATTTGTAACTGATAAGGCGACCACAGGGGGCGGCACGGTGGCTGAGTGGTTAGCGCTCTCGCTTCTCAGTCCTGCGTCCGAATCCCGGTCGGAACCAAGCCCCGTGATCCAAGATGGCGCCCTATTCAAATGATTGGCTTGTGCTCAGTAGTTCATGCACGGGGACCAAAAGATTAACAGAACTTGCCTGTATTTGGGCCTCGTCTGGTCCTCCCAAGTGTGTGGCAGTAAAGTGTAGATTTAAAGAAAACCAAAGGATTTAAGAAGACAAAAAGTTCAGGATGACAAGGGACACTAAAATCCCCACAAAATCTGATCTTTATGAAAGCTGTAGGTTCTCTGTCAGGTTCTCTGTCAGCTGAGGTTGAGCTGTTTTAGTTGTGAATTTAGTCTGCAGCACCACAGCGCCCCCTGTGTCCGTGGGTGGGACAGCTATAAGCTAGTAATACTCTATCCAGTTATTATTATAGATCCATGGTCTGAACAGGGTTTTTCTGAGTGGAGTTTTTATGTTCTCCCAGTGTCTGAGTAGGTTTCCTCCAGGTGCTTCGGTTACCCCTACCATTAAAAACATGCAAAGTGGGTAAAATCCTCCAGCTCGGGTCCTGACCAAGCAAAGCATAAATTTGGTTTTAAACTGAACATTTTGTGGGTGAATTTCACAGAATTCCATTGGTTTGAATGGGAGCAGTCAAAATGACGGCTCTGGGAGTTCTAGTTGTTTCATAATTGTGCGAGTCCTAGTGTTATGAATAGACAAACTTTAAAGACTTTAAAGAACCGGTATTAGCATCAGCATTAGCATTCGTTTGCACCTTGATAACAAAAAAGAATTATAATTTTAAACACACTGAAGCATCTCCCCTCCCTGTCTTTGCGCACTACACAAACTCTCCTTCTGAGGTTTTCCGTACTGTAAAACTAATAGTGATTTTTTTCTCCTGACTGAAGCTGGATAATCATGAACGAAGTGGCGGATTTCACCTCTCCGTCATTTCATCTTCACGCTGATAAGAGCACCGTTATGCAATTGCTTCCTCAACCTCACAATAAAGATCTTATCAGCCACCATTAAAGCTAATTATCGCCACTAGACATCCCTCAGACTCGCTCCCAGGACGCCGCACTCCGGTCCACCCCGTACGCCAAGTGCCTGAAAATATATATTGTACGTCTCCCCGACCAAAAGACACACCGCACAGAGGCCGGTACTTTGGAAATAAATTGTGTTTGCACAGACAGAAAGGACATTTACTTCGCTTTTAACAGATAATCCAGAGGTGAAGCAATTACAGGCCGCCGTATTGATCACGGGTCGGAAGCATTCGTCAAGTCGGCCCAGCTTGAGAAGATTGCAAACTCTTTGAAAAGGTTATCGCAACACTACGGCAGGTACAAGAACCTCTCTGCTCCCACTTAATCCCATCAGTCAGTCATTGTGACCCCTAAACTACACCTTATTTAGGCTTATTAAATGTTGAAATAACACTTAATTAATCATGAAGTGAGGCGTTGTAATATCTTAGAAGCACTTCGACTTAAGTGCTCCTGAGATATTACGGTTGGAGCTGATGGTCCAGTGTGCTCTGGACTTCACCGTGTGTGGAAGGATTGGAACAATATCTGACTCTGAACAATGGAAAGTGCTTTGGGTCTGTACCTTGGTCTGTAAAATGCGCTATATAAATAAACATTACTTACTTTCTTATAGTATAGTTCCCATTTTTATCCGCTTTGAAAACCTACAAATTAACCCCAACCCTTGCATCCATAAGGGAGAGGAGGAGAGGCTAAAGCTAAATGCTAACGTTGGTCACACTTAATTAATGAATTGTTCATGATTAATTAAGTAATATTTCAACATTCATTAAGCCTAAATAAGGTGTAGTAATTATAAAGTGTTACCCACCACGACAAGCCACCTCTCTGGCTTTTTAATCCCATCGCTCATATGGACCAGTTAACAGCAGTACCACCCTGGGCCTGTGGGGGTGGACCCTGACATGCTGCAGTACCACCCTGGGCCTGTGGGGGTGGACCCTGACATGCTGCAGTACCACCCTGGGCCTGTGGGGGTGGACCCTGACATGCTGCAGTACCACCCCGGGCCTGTGGGGGTGGACCCTGACATGCTGCAGTACCACCCTGGGCCTGTGGGGGTGGACCCTGACATGCTGCAGTACCACCCTGGGCCTGTGGGGGTGGACCCTGACATGCTGCAGTACCACCCTGGGCCTGTGGGGGTGGACCCGGAATAAGAATTAACCAATGCTAACATATAGCATCTTCTTACCTCTCGGAAACACCTTTACAGGACGGTCCAAAAGTTGTCAATGCTGAGGGGGGTGATTTGGACCAGTCTAGTTTAGTTGCTGTGGATTTTTGGAGTCACTCGTTTAAATGAATGGGGCTCTACTGACGCATGCGCAGATGCGTTTTTTGTCCCATTTTCCAGCCCCCGTGGCCATTTTGAATCACTCCACGAAAGCCCAATTTTTGGCCCATGAGTTAGATCGGCGGAGATAGTAGTAGTAGTAGTAGCAGTAGCAGTAGTAGCAGTAGCAGCCGTACTAGTAGCAGTAGTAGTAGTAGTAGTAGCAGTAGCAGTAGTAGCAGTAGCAGCCGTACTAGTAGCAGTAGTAGTAGTAGTAGTAGCAGTAGCAGCTGTACTAGTAGCAGTAGTAGTAGTAGCAGTAGCAGTAGTAGCAGTAGCAGCAGTAGCAGTAGTAGCAGTAGCAGCCGTACTAGTAGCAGTAGTAGTAGTAGTAGCAGTAGCAGCCGTACTAGTAGCAGTAGTAGTAGTAGTAGTAGCAGTAGTAGCAGTAGCAGCCGTACTAGTAGCAGTAGTAGTAGTAGTAGTAGCAGTAGTAGCAGTAGCAGCCGTACTAGTAGCAGTAGTAGTAGTAGTAGCACTAGTAGCAGTAGTTGTTGTTGTAAATTTATCTTTGTAAATTCTCTAAATAATCATTAATTTACAGTAAATATGAATAATACAAACATAATAATCAAAAGCATAACTACGTTCTGCAGTTCATCCAGAGTGATCATGGGCCTCTTGGCTGCATCTCTGATCAGTCTTCTCCTTGTTTGAGATGAAAGTTTGGAGGGACGGCCGGGTCTTGGTAGATTTGCAGTGGTCTGATACTCCTTCAATTTCAATATAATTGCTTGCACAGTGCTCCTTGAGATGTTTAAAGCTTGGTAAATCTTTTTGTATCCAAATCCGGCTTTAAACTTCTCCACAACAGTATCTCGGACCTGCCTGGTGTGTTCCTTTGTCTTCATGGTTCTCTCTGTGCTTTAAACAGAACCCTGAGACTATCAAAGAGCAGGTGCATTTATACAGAGACTTGATTACACACAGGTGCATTCTATTTATCATCATCAGTCATTTAGGACAACATTGGATCATTCAAAGATCCTCACTGAACTTCTGGACTGAGTTTGCTGCACTGAAAGTAAAGGGGCCAAATAATATTGCACGCCCCACTTTTCAGTTTTTTATTTGTTAAAAAAGTTTAAATTATCCAATACATTTCGTTCCACTTCACGATTGTGTCCCACTTGTTGTTGATTCATGACAAAAAATTAAAATTTGATATCTTTATGTTTGAAGCCTGAAATGTGGCGAAATGTTGAAAGGTTCAATGGGGCCGAATACTTTCGCAAGGCACTGTACAGTCTATGGTGTTACCCAAAACTTGTCTCCACCTGCGACACGACTGCAGTGGAGTGACGTGGAAAGAGCAAAAGCTAAGGATGAGCCGAGCAGGGAGCTGTGGAGGAATCAATCTCGTCACGGTCCCGGTTCATTACAGACTTCTAATATGACTCTGATCCTCCTCTCTTCACTCACCTAATTGAATTCTCCAGGAAGAAATACCCCCTCAGCCCCAGATTTATCATATCCTGAAATTGGAGGAGACTGGGGGTGGCATGAAGGACACGCGCCGCACGTTTAATCCACTCGGCGAAGAAGCCAAAGTCGTGAGTTATCCCCTGAAGTCGCTGCCGGAGCCGGTCCACTGTCGGAAAGTAGGGGCTAATGTGGGCCGTACGCTTCAGTGTTATCGGGAGCGGGTTTAAGAAAGTTAGTTTTGTGTTTGGTCTGAATACACTGAAAAAACCCTTGAAAAAAATTATATATATATACATTTGTTTTAGTTGTATTTTGTGTTGAATGTCACATGCTGTCTCTCCTCTTGGGGATATTGTGGGAGAGAGACTGGGGGTAAAAAGTGTTCTTAAAAAGCAATTAAAAAACAGACTGAAACATATGAAAATAAGTAAAATACTGGTTAAAATAAAAGAATGATCTGACAATAGAACAAGATAATATGACTTAAGATTTATGAAAATCAGAAAATTATACTAGCCACAAATGACTGGATTCTAGTTAAAAAAAACATACATTTCAAGTATAATTTCTTAAAATTTTTTGAGATTTTTTTAAATTAAAATATCGCATTAAATACTTTTTTTGACTGAACAATAAGAAAAATTATCAGACCATTCTATGACAATCAAGAAGTTTGTGCGTATGTGTGTATGTATGTGTGTGTGTGCATGTGTGTATGTATGTGTGTGTGCATGTGTGTGTGTGTGTGTATGTATGTGTGTGTGCATGCGTATGTGTGTCTGTGTGTGTGTGTGCGTGCGTATGTGTGTGTGCGTGCATGTGTGTGCGTGCGTATGTGTGTGTGCATGTGTGTGCGTGCGTATGTGTGCCTGTGTGTGTGTGTGCATGTGTGTGCGGGTGTGTATGTATGTGTGTGTGCGTGCGTATGTGTGTCTGTGTGTGTGTGTGCGTATGTGCGTATGTGTGTGTGCGTGCGTATGTATGTGTGTGCGTGCGTATGTGTGCCTGTGTGTGCGTATGTATGTGTGTGTGCATGTGTGTGCGTGCGTATGTGTGTCTGTGTGTGTGTGTGTGCGTGTGTGCGTATGTGTGTGTGCGTGCGTATGTATGTGTGTGCGTGCGTATGTGTGCCTGTGTGTGCGTATGTATGTGTGTGTGCATGCGTATGTGTGTGTGTGTGCGTGCGTATGTGTGCCTGTGTGTGTGTGTGCGTGCGTAGGTGTGTGCGTGCGTATGTGTGCCTGTGTGTGTGTGTGCGTGCGTAGGTGTGCCTGTGTGTGTGTGCGTGCGTATGTGTGTGTGCGTGCGTATGTGTGCCTGTGTGTGTGCGTACGTATGTTTGTGTGTGCGTATGTGTGTGTGCGTGCGTATGTGTGTGTGCGTGCGTATGTGTGTGTGCGTGCGTATGTGTGTGTGCGTGCGTATGTGTGTGTGCGTGCGTATGTGTGTGTGCGTGCGTATGTGTGTGTGCGTGCGTATGTGTATGTGCGTATGTGTGCGTGCGTACGTGTGTGTGTGTGTGTGCGTGCGTACGTATGTGTGTGTGTGTGTGTGCGTGCGTACGTGTGTGTGTGTGTGCGTATGTGTGTGTGCGTGCGTACGTGTGTGTGTGTGTGCGTATGTGTGTGTGCGTACGTGTGTATATGACGTTAGCATGACAGTTCAAATATCCCTCTTGTCACAGATGAACGTCTACCCCTCGCACCAGACTATTCATTTCCTGTATTGCCTTTGATTGCGTCTGATCTATAGAAAGACTAAATAGCTGGAAGCATGTCATCTGCTTCTGTAAAGGTTAAAGGTCATTGGCTGGTGTATGGGGCACATGTCATCTGCTTCTGTAAAGGTTAAAGGTCATTGGCTGGTGTATGGAGCACATGTCATCTGCTTCTGTAAAGGTTAAAGGTCATTGGCTGGTGTATGGGGCACATGTCATCTGCTTCTGTAAAGGTTAAAGGTCATTGGCTGGTGTATGGAGCACATGTCATCTGCTTCTGTAAAGGTTAAAGGTCATTGGCTGGTGTATGGAGCACATGTCATCTGCTTCTGTAAAGGTTAAAGGTCATTGGCTGGTGTATGGAGCACATGTCATCTGCTTCTGTAAAGGTTAAAGGTCATTGGCTGGTGTATGGGGCAGAAGGTGGCTCGGATCTAAATGTGCTACGACACCTCTGGCACCGGTCCAGAACTATACGATCACTTATTTGATTAAACATTATAATGTTCAGCTTCCTGAGCTCTGAGAGGCTAATGCTGACCGAGCAAAAAATCCCCTTTGAACGTGCCTCTGCTGGAGTACTTCTGCTGGAGTACTTCTGCTGGAGTACTTCTGCTGGAGTACTTCTGCTTAATAAACATTAATAATACATTTTAGGATGCATTTCCAGAGGATCTGATTCATGAATTTAGGTTGAGTATATATTTGGGTCACTAACTGCTGAAGTTTCAAATTCTCTGTTCAGTTTTCATGTAGTTGGAGAGAGTTCTAGTTTTGAACATCCAGTTATAGATAACTAGCAGGGCTGTTACTAGGACCAAGGCCACGCGCTGCAGGACTCAGACTGTAGAACGAGGACCAAGGCCACGCGCTGCAGGACTCAGACTGTAGAACGAGGACCAAGGCCACGCGCTGCAGGACTCAGACTGTAGAACGAGGACCAAGGCCACGCGCTGCAGGACTCAGACTGTAGAACGAGGACCAAGGCCACACGCTGCAGGACTCAGACTGTAGAACGAGGACCAAGGCCACACGCTGCAGGACTCAGACTGTAGAACGAGGACCAAGGCCACACGCTGCAGGACTCAGACTGTAGAACGAGGACCAAGGCCACGCGCTGCAGGACTCAGACTGTAGAACGAGGACCAAGGCCACACGCTGCAGGACTCAGACTGTAGAACGAGTACCAAGGCCACGCGCTGCAGGACTCAGACTGTAGAACGAGGACCAAGGTCACGCGCTGCAGGACTCAGACTGTAGAACGAGGACCAAGGCCACACGCTGCAGGACTCAGACTGTAGAACGAGGACCAAGGCCACGCGCTGCAGGACTCAGACTGTAGAACGAGGACCAAGGCCACGCGCTGCAGGACTCAGACTGTAGAACGAGGACCAAGGCCACGCGCTGCAGGACTCAGACTGTAGAACGAGGACCAAGGCCACACGCTGCAGGACTCAGACTGTAGAACGAGGACCAAGGCCACACGCTGCAGGACTCAGACTGTAGAACGAGGACCAAGGCCACGCGCTGCAGGACTCAGACTGTAGAACGAGGACCAAGGCCACACGCTGCAGGACTCAGACTGTAGAACGAGTACCAAGGCCACGCGCTGCAGGACTCAGACTGTAGAACGAGGACCAAGGTCACGCGCTGCAGGACTCAGACTGTAGAACGAGGACCAAGGCCACACGCTGCAGGACTCAGACTGTAGAACGAGGACCAAGGCCACGCGCTGCAGGACTCAGACTGTAGAACGAGGACCAAGGCCACGCGCTGCAGGACTCAGACTGTAGAACGAGGACCAAGGCCACGCGCTGCAGGACTCAGACTGTAGAACGAGGACATGTCCGGTGCAGGACTGAAGCAGCTCCCAGGTGGGTCAGGCCGGTCAGGCAGGGCAGTCCACAGGTGCAGATGCAAGGGGGCCGGGTTCAGGGGTCCCATCGTCAGTGTCTAACAAGAAGGACTGTGGTGATGATCCAGGACACTCTAAAATTGCACAACATTTATGGAGATTTATCAACATTCATGGACATTGGTCTCTCCCTATGGACCAATACATATGTGTATATTGTCTTGACTGTTGATTCTCTGATCTGTGTTGGTGATTTCAATGGTTTTGTCAAGTCTCTAAAATGATGCTGTTGTGATTTAGGGCTATACAAGAATAAGTTGTATTGTATTGTCGCGTCATGAAACAGACAATGGGACAACGGGTGAATAGCAACGAAGAAAGCTCTCAGACCCCAGAGCAGACACACTCAGTCTTCAGTCCAGTCCAACCGCTTTTAGCCACTTCTTCCTTACAGCCTTCACTGCGGTGCGTTCAAACCGGTTTCGTCATCTTTGCCGTGATGTGAAATTCCATGTTTTCTGGATCTGTGAAACAAAATCCAATCCGTGCCTAAACCCTTGTCATGAGCTGATGTTGCTCAATTATGAATGTGCTTCCTCACTCCACCGCCGAGCGAAACATTACGTGGAACAAAAGATAAGCCGTGTTACATTAACAATTCTGCTTGTTCTCCTTCCACCGCCTCTCGCATTCTCTCCTCACTCATTCTGAAATCGTAACTGATGCTATGATCATCCGTGGAATCTCGCACATTGTATTGGATTGACGGTTAAAATCAGGGTTGAGGTGATTTTATAAGATCACGGCCCCACAACCTCTGGTGACCGGAGGGCCTGCATAAGCACAGTTGTTAGATATCTGGAACACCCACATAATGTGACGTAAGCAATGACATGAATCAGAGAAATGTAACAAAACAAATACTCAACTTTGTGGTTTGTAGAGGAAGGTCTTTATGTACATATAAGATGGACGGGAGTTCAAATTGAAGCGGCACATGCAGTCCGTTCAATCCGAGACTATCTCAAATATTTACAAATGCTGCTTATATAGCTTTGGTCGGCCGGGAGGAGTTAAGAAATGTTCTCCGTAATTTCCTTTTTTGGATACACAGTTCAACTTGCATTGACTTGACCAGTTGGATGATGTATGTTGTCTGTCTTTCACGGTCTGTCTCCATGCTTCTGTGTCAGCATTGCGATCCGATATTTTTGTGAATACCTTTGTGTCTGTATTTAGTTCCTTGACCCAACAGTGAACCAACATGTTCAGAAAAAACATACTTACAACGGTGCAAAGACTGACCCAAGAGCTTTCTGAAAACAGGAGAAAGGGGTGGAGTGTTCTTGGATGTCAAAATGAAATATGGGAAATGGTAAACTTGAGTTAAAATACTTTTGTTTTTGTTTTTTGAAAGACAAGTTTTGATGTATTACCTTGTTAGCATGAGCTGCGAGCCATCTTCAGAACTGTCGCCCGACTTGGTGACAAAATCATGAAAGCCACACACGAAAGAAGGAGCATCGGAAGGAATGTGAAAAAGAAACAACCGGGAGACTCACTCGGGCAGTAAAAGAACAAGCAAATCAGGAAAACCCATAGACTGTAAATATTAAGGCACGTAGTCACGCCTATCTCCGCCGTTCTAACTAATGTGCTACAACTTCCGCGGTCTGTTGGCAGTTTCAAAATGGCCGCGGGGGCTGGAAAAGGTGAAAAAACCCATCTGTGCATGCGTCAGCTGCACGAGCTCCATTCAGTTAAACGAGTGACTTCTAAAGTCCACAGCGACTAAACTAGACTGGTCCAGAACACTCAGCATTGACACACATGTGGAACGGAGCTTTGGGCCAAGAGACAACTTTTGGACCATCCTGTAAAGACGTTTTCCAGTGGTCAGCTAATGCTATATGTTAGCATTGGCTAATTCTTATTCCGGTTCCACCCCCACAGGCCCGGGGTGGTACTGCAGCATGTCAGCGCACAGCATTTTGGCCACTTTTGAGCCGGGATCCGCCCCCACTGGGAAAACCTCAAATCATCCATTTTAGATCACTGCAAGAGAAATAACCTATGGACTGGGACGGAGTCTTCGGATCCCAAAAAAAACCAAATACAAACTCTCGATCAAGGAGGCCATTGAAATCAACCGAGATGAGGGAGCCTTTCTCCTGTCGCACACATAGGACACCCTCCTCCAGAGACCACCGGGCGAGAGGGGGCGGGGTCAGTCTGAGCGACCTGTCAATCAGGCTGACCACGCCTACTCAGGAAGTAACATCAGCTGGTAAATGACACGCCGCAGGGGCAGGTGACAGTTCTGAAGACGGCTCGCAGCTCTGCAGCCGAAACATGTAAACACTGTAATAACATCTAAACTTGTCTTTCAAAAGAAGAATGAACTTTATCTTCAGTGGAAGGACCCACGTTGAAAATTCAGACGGACAACTGAGGCACTCAAAAGTTCAGACTCGAGAGGAGTGTCTCAGTTCAGATTAACACAGAATGGTCACATGGTCAGTGGGCGGGGCTAAAGTCACAAGGTTTTATAAAACTGGAGAAAATATTGAAACTCCCAAAAGGAGCAAAGTATTATGTTCACGGATAGTTCTGTAGAAAGTTCTGGAAACTGCAGCGAGCCCCGAGTGTCTCTGAAACAGATGTTTTGAGTTTTATAATTGTTATTTTTCTTGCTTTTTTCTGCCTGAAATTTTCAGTGTTCATGGTTTTACACTGGTCCAGACCAGAGCAGAGAGGATTCATGGTTTTACACTGGTCCAGACCAGAGCAGAGAGGATTCATGGTTTTACACTGGTCCAGACCAGAGCAGAGAGGATTCATGGTCCCAATCAAGTGGATCAGGTGAAAATCCACTGGAAGAATGCTAACTTTTTGTAAAATACTAACAAAGCATTTATCATTTAACTTTGGACCAGAGCAGAGAGAATGGTCTGAACCAAGCTCCTCTTCTGCTGCTGTGACCTGAAGAACTGTTTATTATCATTACTATTGTTTGCTTTTTAGAATGATCAATTCATGTGTTTTGTTTGTATGTATGGATATGTTTTGCCGCTACCGAACACACACATTTCTCCAACAGGGATCAATAAAGTATCAATTATTAAGTCACCAAGTCCTGACCCACCACCGCTGTATCCTTGGTGGTGTGTGGAGCTGTTGGGCAGAAGCACCGGTCCATGAGCAGTAATTCTAGTTCATTCTATTTTCCACTGAAGGGCTTTTATCTACAGCTTGTTCCCGGCGCCATGTTTTCTAACACAACAGACAGTTTTGCCGTTAAACAAATTGGTGGTGCCATCGTTTATGATCTAAATTGCACATTGGGCTTTTAACGTTTAGCAAAAGGGAGTTGAAAATCTTGCGAAATAATTGGTTACAACAATAAATGTCTGTTTAAATTACACTCATGTAGTTATTTCACTTATCCAGGATTGGCTGTTTAGGTTAAACGAATTAGAAAGTTATTACTAAAAGGGCTTGGAGCTGATTCTGTGTTTTTGAGAGTGGATAAAATGTACACGCTTTTGGTTTGTGTTTGCAGCTATGTCCAATAACACATATGCATACAAGCTTTTACTAAAACAATGTCTGTATCTGGATCTTAAATATTTCTTGGCCATGTCTGTGTCACATTTTTATCCTTTTATTTTTCCATTTTTACCCATCAATAACACATTTTTGGCACAAATTGGGAAATCTTAAATATCTGCCTTTTAACCCTTTAATCTTAGAAATGTATTGTTTGGTGAATTGTTTGTTCAAAAGCCTGAAATGTTCTGGATCAGTGATGACGACAAGATGAAATGGTTGTTTACTTCTAATGTGTTTAAATTGGCTTCTTTTGTTTGTAAAGCCTGGTTGAGGCGGCAGACTTGTTTAAATAAGTTTATGTATTGTATAATGTGCCTATTGTCTGGCATCTGGTGCTTTTGTTGGTGTTATTGGTGTCCTATAAGCCCATTAGGGCTGGGCATACAGTGTGTATGCAAGACACAATAATAAAAACTATTCATTCATTCATTCATTAATCCATCCATCCATTTTCTTCCGCTTCATCCGTTGCCGGGTCGCAGGCCTTTTAACCCTTTAATAGTTTTTCCAACCATTTGGTAGATCACCTTTTGAGTCCACTATCCACTAAGTACTGTGTAAAGGCCTACACTTCAATAATGATTTGTGTTATGACCAGTTTATTCCATTGCAATTTCCAAAATGTATATTATGACACGCATATGTAAACATGAAGTTCACCAGCTTTATGCAAATGAACAAAGTATGAATGGAGCGGAAATATTTCTGGGCCTTGTATGTGTTGCACAGCTATGTTTTCAGCCTTTTCCTTCTCCATTTTCATAAAACACCTGCCCAATAACAGCTGTACATTTTATCTGAACTCTTGAATAGTTTTCCAGACCATTTGGTAGATCACATTTTGAGTCACTCACTATACAGTCTCGACTTGAAGATCTCTCTCTCTCTCTCTCATCTCACTCATTCTCTCTGGTCTCTCTCCGTCTCTGGTCCCTCTCCATCTCTGGTCTCTCTCCATCTCTGGTCTCGCTCTCCCTCTGGTCTCTCTTCGTTTCTGGTCTCACTCCGTCTCTGGTCTCTGGTCTTCCGCTCTGGTCTCTCTCTGTTTCTCTCACTCTGGTCTCTCTTCGTCTCTGGTCTCTCTCCGTCTCTGGTATCTCCCTCTGGTCTCTCTTCGTTTCTGGTCTCACTCCGTCTCTGGTCTCTGTCTCTGGTCTTTCTCTCTGGTCTCTCTCTGGTCTCTCTCTCTGGTCTCTCTTCGTCTCTGGTCTCTCTCCGTCTCTGGTCTCTGTCTCTGGTCTTCCGCTCTGGTCTCTCTCTGTTTCTCTCACTCCCATTCTTTCTCTCTGGTCTCTCTCTGGTCTCTCTCTCTGGTCTCTCTCTGGTCTCTCTCTCTGGTCTCTCTCTGTCTCTCTCACTCCCACTCTTTCTCTCTGGTCTCTCTCTCTGGTCTCTCTCTGGTCTCTCTCTCTGGTCTCTGTCTCTGGTCTCTCTCTCTGGTCTTTCTTTCTCTGGTCTTCCTCTAGTCTCTCTCTGTTTCTCTCTGGTCTCTCTCTCTGGTCTCTCTCTCTGGTCTCTCTCTGGTCTCTCTCTCTGGTCTCTCTCTGGTCTCTCTCTCTGGTCTCTCTCTCTGGTCTCTCTCTCTGGTCTCTGTCTCTGGTCTCTCTCTCTCTGGTCTTTCTTTCTCTGGTCTTCCTCTAGTCTCTCTCTGTCTCTCTCGGTCTGACCACTCCCCACGGTGACACCTCCCGGTAACTGGCAAACACCGCAGTAATTATAGTCACTCTGGTTGTTGGCCCGTGTGCAGTGTGGATACCTCGCAGAGCAGAGACTGTGTGTGTCTGTGTATGTGTGTGTGTCTGTGTATGTGTGTGTGCGTGTGTGTGTGGCGTGGTGCGATGCCAGGTCTCAGCGGCCAATGGGCTGGCCCTGTGTAGAGAGCTGCAGTCACGGGTCAGGAGGGTCCACCCACTGAGGGGTCAGCCGCGGGACAGCAGCCGCAGGACACTGTTGTGCGTCCAGTTCTTTGTTTTGACACACACAAATCCCCCTCAGTCCTCTCTTTATGCCAGGAGGCTCAGTGTGATTGTTACTCAGATTTGACTTTATTCTGGCAGATATAGAATAGATATTTATGCAGAACAAATGAAAGAGTCCGTTCCAGCCAGTGCAGCTGCTTTACATTTTGGACCATGTTTAAAATACACTGCATTCTTTACCACTAGAACCAACACAACACGTTCCTGTCTCCACATTGATATTGAATCCCACTGTCGTGTTCCTCTGAGCTTGTTCTTTCCCACATACGGAGTCCCCACAACGACACCACAACAAATGATTAGTATTATACATTCACTGGCGTTAATCCTTCAAATGAAACGAAATGTGTTTGAAGTGGATTTATTCATAAAAAGGAGCCGTGTGCGTTTAATGTAGATCTGAGACTTTCATCCAACACAATGTGCTTAGGAATTGAATTGATGTGTGGATGAAATACATTGTTTTGTGTATAGACTATAGTCCAATTGTTGTGTTGCAGTTCCTCCTTTGTGTGTGTGTGTGTAGCTGCATTGCCCCAGGACACGCTCTCCTCTGATTGGTCCATAATCCCACAGTCCCTGGGAAGCCACAGACGACTGAAGCATCAATTGAAATTTCATTTTCAGACATTTCTTTCATTTAGTTTTTTGTATTGAGCGGCTCTTTGTTGAACTTCCCTGGCTCTCGCTGCCTTTGCGTCTCCCCATGGATTTTCTGCAGCAAATGCCGAAAAAATTGAGCTTAATGCTTTGTGTGCAAACCACGTTTTAAGAGAACCATTTTATGTAATATAGCTGTGATTCAGTCAAATTGCATACTTGTCACTTTTATCAATATTATTTTCTCTGACTCTGAGCGCGTGTGTAATTGAGACGACTCCAAGGCTTTACAGATCTAAATGTCCCTCTTGGATCAAAATACACAAATACAAGCTTTTTTCGTGCTTAGGAATCCAATTTACTGCTTTCATTTATTCTTCTTAATTGCTTTTACTCAGTCTATAATTGTCAAAATCACATTCAACTGAGTAACAAGAAAAAAACATTCTACTAAGCCAACAAACATATCTTTAGTGTCGAGGATGTAAGTAAGTAAGTAATCTTTTATTTATATACAGCCTTTTCACTGCAGATCTGAGTCTCAAAGCGGTTTACAATTGTTAATTTTTGGGCATTTGTCTCTCACTCCACACAGAGATGGGAGCGGGGCCAGTACAGGAGGCACATGCTAGAACTATTGGACATATTTTTAGTGGTAGGGGAAACCGGAGTACCCGGAGGAAACCTACGCAGACATGGGGAGAACATGCAAACTCCACTCAGAAAGGCCCTGGTCCGACCGGGATTCGAACCCAGGACCTTCTTGCTGAGAGGCGAGAGTGCTATCCACTCAGCCACCGTGCCGTGTTAGATTAGAGCAGGGTTTGTCAAAGTCAAATACATCAGAGCAGTGTGTAAACATGTGGCCAAAAGTGGTACTGCAGCCTCTCCCACTCTCCCTGACTCAGGTTGCCAGATATGCAGAGGAATCCAGCTGGGACCATGTTTTATTAATGCCTTTTGACAGATTATGTCCCTTTACTGATGACTTGATATGAACATCTTACATATTGCTACTTTAATGATTAAATGAATATCCAACATGTTTTTATGGCTCTGTCTATACAGGACTAACGAGACACAGGTGAGACACATGAGGGCGGGGCATAAGGAAACAGGAAGTACAACTAAAGAAGACACAGGGGTTAACAAATTCCAAAATAAAACAGGAAATAAATCTAAACCATTACACACAGACAAAAACAAACTTGAACAATCAATTATTAATCAAATGTTTTTCTTATGTCGGCTGGTTCTTATACTAATCAAATATCATCCCGAGGGCCAAGATCATTCATTTGTGGACCGGATCTGGACCCCGGGCCTCGACTTTGACACCCGGGGTCAAAATGGGCGGCACGGTGGCAGAGTGGATAGCACTCTCGCCTCTCAGCAAGAAGGTCCTGGGTTCGAATCCCGGTCGGACCAGGGCCTTTCTGAGTGAAGTTTGCATGTTCTCCCCGTGTCTGCGTAGGTTTCCTCCGGGTACTCCGGTTTCCCCTACCACTAAAAATATGTCCAATAGTTCTGGCATGTGCCTCCTGTACTGGCCCCGCTCCCATCTCTGTGTGGAGTGAGAGACAAATGCCCATAATTAACAATTGTAAACCGCTTTGAGACTCAGATCTGCAGTGAAAAGGCGGTATATAAATAAAAACTTACTTACTTACTACTTACCCATGAATTAGACAGAGAACGCAGAGATAGTGTTTTTCAGCTTTTACGTAGTGTTTGTGTGATTGTGCGTGCATGAGGCGGCGGCAGAGAGAGTGAGCAGAGTAAAATCCTACAAATGTGTTTTATTTGAAAGACAAACATGGCTGATGACTGCTGTGGAGGATGACTCACGTGTGTCCAGTGGTGCAGTAAACCTCCAGGCTAATGGCTTCCTCTGAGAGCCGCTGGGACTCACTTCAACATAGCCTGATATTACAAACACACTGGACAAAAAAACCTTGAAAAAATATATGAAAATAAGTCAAATAATGCTTAAACAAAATTTCGAGAAATTTTATAATAATATTAGTCCCAAATTACTTGTATTCTTGAGGTTTTTTTACCTCTAATTCTAGCATAACAAACTGAGAAATCGTCTGAAAAAAAGAACAAATACTTTAAACAAGCTTAAAAACTCACTGGTTAGACTTCTTTCTCTAAGATTATGAAGTATCTTAAAACTAGTAAAATAATCTTATGACAAACTACATTCAAGCAACAAACACTTGACATAAAAAATAAGCATCATTTATAATATTTTTAGAACCACCTGTAAGGCCGACAACATTTCAGTTCCGGTTTACTTAAAGGTATATTGCAGGATTTTCTACAGTACTTCCGGGTGGTTCATCAAACACTATTGGTCGTCCCAGCTGTCAATCATTCTGGTGATACGTGCTCGTCCAATAAGAGCAGAGAGCTTTGTTCAAAAAGGGGAGAGGGCGGTTCTTTCCTAAAATCTGGGAAAATCCTTTTTTAACTGAAACTTTAAAGTAAGTTTTAAGATAATTGTTGTATTATCTTTTAGTAGAATTCTGCTTTTACTGTAACTGTCTTTTCATGGCCTTGTTCCATCCGTTAAATCCCTAAACTGGGGCTGTCACTGCAAATTATGTTTACAAAAGGATTTAGAATGAGACGATCATAAAGAATTTCCTGTTGGTCATGAGTTAAAAAAAACATATATTCATCCCCATCACTGTCAGACTGTACAATAAGTCACTTTAATGACCTGCACTAGGACTGAAAACACTCAAACTGCTATAGTCACTTTTAATTTTCTTATTTTACATAATTTATCTTGCACAAAAAAGAATGCGCATATTTATTTTCCTTTGCCAGGTCTTATCCATCCGCACTCTCCGCTCAATTATAATTTCCTGCATGTGACGTCTGGGTCTGGTCCCTGTGTTTGGAGTCAGTTGTGGGTGACGTCAAGAGTTTGCGTCGAACGGGAAGGTTTTAGTTTGGCGAATAATGAGATAGTAAAGTATTCTGGTCTTGTTCTATCAAGAAACTGAAGCCGGAGCAAGAGGAATGTTTAACAAATGTAATCGCTGCAAAGATTGTAGCGCTACTCCCCACGGGCTCCGTTAGCGGCAAAGGAGATGGCTAGGCTAAATGCTAAAGCTAGGCTACATGCTAACGACTCGCTCAGGCTCATTACAAACATCACGGTAAACTCAGATCCAATCGTTTCAATCTGCAAAAGGAATTAGCCCCTCCCACCTGTTAACGGGGTCATTGGAGCAAATCCAGACCTTAGTATGAAATGAAATGTGTACTATGGTGTGGTAAGACCAGGCTATAATTTCTTGTCTTTTTGCCCAACAGTGACTCTATCTCTGCCTAAAGTGACACGTACATTAGCACTCTCGCCTCTCAGCAAGAAGGTCCTGGGTTCAAATCCCGGTCGGACCAGGGCCTTTCTGAGTGGAGTTTGCATGTTCTCCCCGTGTCTGCGTAGGTTTCCTCCGGGTGCTCCGGTTTCCCCTACCACTAAAAATATGTACAATAGGTCTGGCATGTGCCTCCCGTACTGGCGACCCCCACTCCCAAAAATAACAATTGTAAACCGCTTTGAGACTCCGATGTGCAGTGAAAAGGCGGTATATAAATAAAGATTACTTACTTACTCATAATAGTCGTCAAGCTGATTTGTTTTTGAGATTTATACGACACCAGTCACTTTGCTTTTGAATATAAATTCCCCTCGATGCAAATGTAAGTAAGTAAGTAATCTTTATTTATATACCGCCTTTTCACTGCAGATCTGAGTCTCAAAGCGGTTTTACAATTGTTAATTTTGGGCATTTGTCTCTCACTCCACACAGAGATGGGAGCGGGGCCAGTACAGGAGGCGCATGCTAGAACTATTGGACATATTTTTAGTGGTAGGGGAAACCGGAGCACCCGGAGGAAACCTACGCAGACACGGGGAGAACATGCAAACTCCACTCAGAAAGGCCCTGGTTCCCCGTGTAAAGCATGTCATTGACCTCCTCTTTGGCGTCCTCCTCTGGCCTCTGTCCGTCCCCACCGGGCCCCTTACACCACGCACTTACAGGCCCCGCATTACACAACACAAAGAGAAAACACTTGATGTGATTGATGCTCAGGCGTGTGCTTTTAATCTAAAAGAGTGCTGCTTCACCGTGGCTCTCTCCCTTCAAGTGTGCGGGCCCCGGTGCTACGAAAACAGGGGAACGAGCCGCAACGTAGATCAATATCCTTGGAACACACCAGAGACATTGCCTTTTATTAAACATTTTCCCATTAAGGCAGAAGGGAGAGCGTTGTAGATCATTGCTACAAAGTCGTAAATCACTGCGACTGGAGACAATGGGTGGAATCAGGCGACATCAACGAGGAATGCTGGGTAGAGAGTGGTGCATGTTGGGTAAGCAAACTGTGGTCTGATCATACGACATGAGAGTGATGGCTTTGACCACACTATATACTATTGGATATTGTAGTTGAGACGTTAGCCTGGTCTTACCATGTGTAAACTCTGGTCCATGATCATCTCCTACATGTACGTCTGGTCTTACCATGTGTAAACTCTGGTCCATGGTCATCTCCTACATGTACGTCTGGTCTTACCATGTGTAAACTCTGGTCCATGATCATTTCCTACATGTACGTCTGGTCTTACCATGTGTAAACTCTGGTCCATGGTCATTTCCTACATGTACGTCTGGTCTTACCATGTGTAAACTCTGGTCCATGGTCATTTCCTACATGTACGTCTGGGTCTGATCCTAGTGGCTGCAGTTTCCTCGGTTGAATCCCCTCCGACCAATCAGAGAGCGGGGGAGGCGGGTGTTGTAGGTCGGTGTCGGTGACGTCAAGAGTTTGTGCTGAATTTCCCAGTTTTAGTTAGTCTGAGAATACACTGGAGTATAGAGTATTTGATGGTGCTGTAGGTTCAAACCATAAAACAGGTTGTAACTATCAATCATGTCAACCATATTTTCCAGTGTAATTCATAAAGAGTCGTGTAAAACAGCATGTCCACGTCATACAGACCTAACATTGAATCAGCTAAAAGGTGTTTTAGGATCCTGACTGTATCTGATTACACAACACAATATAATGTACTACAGTCCTGTTGTTGTCACCCACTCCTAATATCACAAAGTATTCCACATAAACACGTCACCGCTTAGACGGGAAGTGTGTGAGGGTAAAAAATGGCGGGAATCTCTCCTGCAGGGTGCCAGATATGCTCCTATAACCAATCACGCGTGGGCCTCTGTAAAGTTGGAAAATTGCTAAATCTGTCACTAACATGGATTTTGTGGCTGTAAACACGTTCACACACAATCTAAGCTTCAGGTTCACTTTTATTGTGTCATCGCTTCAATAAAGAATAGAACACAATCCACTTTATATTTAGCTGAAATACACATACAAATCATAGTAATCCATGAGGTCAACTTCAGGTCCGTAGTAGTGGTAGTAGTAGTAGTAGTAGTAGTAGTAGTAGGTGTAATAGTAGTAGTAGTAGTAGTAGTAGTAGCTGTAGCAGTGATAGTAGTAGTGATAATTGTTTATTTATCATTACTTTATGTATACTAATTCTTTATATTTTCATGACATTTATCATGGTTTATCTGCGAAGGACAGCAGCAGGTTTGGCTAACATACATATAACACATTTTAAGATAATTTAAAATGCACTTAGGGTAATTTTTCAATGACTATAGGAACGATAAGAAAGAGGTGAAGTGTAAGACGGTTGATTTTAGAAATCGGATGCACTCGGCTGCAGCAAAACAGAGGAGTTTATGGAGGACACACGCGTTTTGTTTTACTTTTTAAAACTCATTGGACTCATTTCCAAACGGAGGATTACATATCTACACTCAAACTATTATCTGGACTTAAACACAGAACTGTTCTGAACCGAAGTGGACTGTGCAGGTCATTTATAAGGTAAGACCCATAACTCAGAGTTTTGTGTTTTGTTTGAACAAACAATGCATGAAACATATTCTGCTGTAGCCAAACAAACTGTCCACTTGATTTATATATGATATATATATATATATATATATATGATATATATATATATATATATATATATATATATATATATATATATATATATATATATATATATATATATATATATATATATATATATATATATATATATATATATATATATATATATATATATATATATATATATATATTATATATATATATATATGATATATATGATATATATCATATATATATATATATATATATATATATATATATATATATATATATATATATATATATATATATATATATATATATATATATATATATATATATATATATATATATATATATATATATATATATATATATATATATATATATATAATATATATATATATATATATATATATATATATATATATATATATCATATATATATATATATATATATATATATATATATATATATATATATATATATATATATATATATCATATATATCATATATATATGATATATATATATATATATATATATATATATATATATATATGATATATATATATCATATATATATATATATATATATATATATATATATATATATATATATATATATATATATATATATATATATATATATATATATATATATATATATATATATATATATATATATATATATATATATATATATATATATATATATATATATATATATATATATATATGATATATATGTTCATCTGATTGGGCTGAAGTCAGTGCTTCACAGTGGAGCGTTGTTGGTGTTTAGTGCTTACACAGAGACAGATGAAGAGTGAACAGGACTTCAGCAGAAAAACAGACTTTTCTAGATGGAAATATTGGCACTATTTAAACTCACTGAGGTTAAAGGTTAAAGGTTAAAGGTCAACATGTGCACGTCGAGTGCACATTATGTTCCAGGACAAAACGAAAAAGTAACGCAATAGTTACTTTTACTGGTAACTAGTTACTTTTCTAGTGGAGTAACTCCGTTAGTAACTCAGTTACTTTTTGGGAGAAGTAACTAGTAACTAAAACTAATTACTTTTTCAAAGTAACGTGCCCAACACTGGTGATTTCAATGGTTTTGTTAAGTCTCTGAGATACTTCTGTTGTGACCTAGGGCTATACAAGAATGAATTGTATTGTGTGTAATTGTATCCAGACCACTCCGTACCACACTTTGCATTGGTCGTGGCAGTGACTCTTTGGTAAATGTAATTTCCTCTAAGATTATGCTGTGTTTCTCTGGTTTTGAACCTTTCCTGGATACGTTTGGGCTTGAATTAAAATGTCTACATAAAAAGCTAAAAATAGGAAAAATACACATGGGAAATATGAAATATGACTTTGTGTCAAAAAGCCAGAAAATAAAAGGTTTGAAAACAAGACCCAACAGAAGGTTTTGTTTCATTCTTTTAGTGTTTTTATCCTCATTTTGAAATCGGACAAACTAATATTGTATTGTTTTTCAAATTTTTTTTGTTTTTACTTTGTGCATAATATTTTTTTTGTTTTTTTTATAAACATAACGTTGGAAAACCTGTGTATTTATATTTGTTGATTTTATCACTGTGCAGCACTTTGGACCTGTTTTATAAAATATATAGTGGATTGGATTGAAGGTGGAAAAATACAACATAGATTAGCATAGTTAGCATGCCGTTAGCGTTACAAGCTAATCCATCTCCAGTACACCCTCACATAAAACAGCAGACATCGCAGACAAACCCTCAGAAAAACCAAATATCGAATTCCTGAAACGCCCATGGGTTCCAACATCAACACATGTGACCAAACATCTCCAAATCCCTCCACACTCTGGTTCCTGTCGGCCTTTTCTGAATCCGTCGTAGCATCATTTCAAACTCGCTAATCTCCCCTTTTTTCACTTGAATATGAATAACCCAGAGCGCATTGATCACAGCCCTAGTCTTTGAACCTGGCTCAGAGCTGTGTCTTGGCTGCGACTTGTTGTGGGGACATGAAAATGAGGTTTGGTCCCTGTTGCTCCGCTCTCGTCGCTCCGGGGCTGCCTCGCCTCGACAGATGGC
Organism: Knipowitschia caucasica; assembly: GCA_964034765.1. NCBI lineage: Eukaryota > Metazoa > Chordata > Actinopteri > Gobiiformes > Gobiidae > Knipowitschia > Knipowitschia caucasica. Next base: position 3,119,629 of record OZ035826.1, read on the forward strand.
TCTAGCAGGCGCAGAATCTGTTACTGTTTTGCTTCCAGGGTCGTTCTCCGTGCTGTATCAAACCCAGCTCGCCGCACATATACCCACTCCACGTTGTACTTCGTCGGAGGCCATTTTCCGAAAGCAGATGGAAGGCGGCTTGGTTGTTTTTTCCGATGCGAGTTGGTGAAAGAGCTACCGGTTTTATCCTTATCACATGCACATAATTCCCGGAGATAGAGAAACAGGTTTTGTCTCTGATTGTGTTAAGAGAAAAATAATCTCTCAACAAAAGATGTTGAAGATAGAGCGGCGTCGTGCTTATCTTTGCAGTATTTCTGCTTTTGTGTCTCACCAATGAACTGGAAAAGCCTCTGGTGTATTATGGGAAATGGATGTTTTATAGTGGTAGGTTGCCAGATATGCAGACGAATCCAGCTGGGACCATAACAGCTGAATAGACAAGAGTTTAGTCAACAACAAATCTATAACCAACACCTTTTTCACAAAGATAGAAATCCTGGTTTTATTCCTTGCTTTGTCGTTAATGATTTGAGAATCATCACGAGACCTTTCTTAGTTCTGCGCCACATGGTACTTTACCAGTGAGATTAGCTCCACGCGGTGAGTTCTGGTGCCCGGATCACAGACTTTCTGATTGGTGAAACGGTGGAGGACTGTTATCAGTTAAAGAAGTATTGGAAAAGAGCAGGTTTTATTAAAGCCTTTTGACAGATTTGGACCCTTTAATGATGACTTTACATGACAATCTTACATATTAGAATCAGAATCATTTTTTTATTGCCACGTAAGTAACAGGAGGTCACAGACTAGGAAATTGCTTTGGCTCAGTGCAACAGTCAAAAAGAGATAATAAAAATAAGAATAAAAAAACACTTCTAAAGAATAAATTTAAATTTAAAATAGAGTTACAGTTACTATTTACAATATACAAGTGCACATGGTGCACACAATGTAAGGTGACAGCAGTACAGTGAAGTAAAGTGACGTATGATGGGCAGTAAAGTGACTTTATAAAGGGCGGGGGACAGGTTAAGAAGTGTTCAAGAGTCCAACAGCAGAGGGGAAGAAACTGTTCTTGTGGCGGGAGGTTCTAGTCCTGATGGACCGCAGTCTCCTGCCTGAGGGGAGTGGTTGGAATAGTCCATGTGCAGGTGAGAGGGGAGTGGTTGGAATAGTCCATGTGCAGGGTGAGAGGGGAGTGGTTGGAATAGTCCATGTGCAGGGTGAGAGGGGTCGGCTGTGATACGACCAGCCCGGCCTCGAGCTCGGGCGACGTACAGGTCCTGCAGCGATGGAAGGCTGCGGCCGATCACTTCCTCTGCAGAGCGCACAATGCGCTGTAGTCTCTGTTTGTCCCTGACTGTGGCTCCAGCGAACCACACGGTGACGGAGGAGGTGATGGAGGAGGTGATGGAGGAGGCGAGGATGGACTCGATGATGGCCGTGTAGAACTGCACCAACATCTGTGCAGGCAGCTTGGCTTTCCTGAGCTGCCGCAGGAAGTACATCCTCTGCTGGGCCTTCTTGATGAGGGAGCTGATGGTCGGCTCCCACTTGAGGTCCTGGGTGATGGTGGTGCCCAGGAAACGGAAGGACTCCACAGAGGTGATGGGGGAGTCCATCACGGAGGGTGGGGGCGGGGGGACAGTGCTCTTCCTGAAGTCCACAATCATCTCCACTGTCTGTGTTGTTACCACTGCACCAGGACACCAGCCGGTCCACCTCCCTCCTGTAGGAGACACCAGGACACCAGCCGGTCCACCTCCCTCCTGTAGGAGACACCAGGACACCAGCCGGTCCACCTCCCTCCTGTAGGAGACACCAGGACACCAGCCGGTCCACCTCCCTCCTGTAGGAGACACCAGGACACCAGCCGGTCCACCTCCCTCCTGTAGGAGACACCAGGACACCAGCCGGTCCACCTCCCTCCTGTAGGAGACACCAGGACACCAGCCGGTCCACCTCCCTCCTGTAGGAGACACCAGGACACCAGCCGGTCCACCTCCCTCCTGTAGGAGACACCAGGACACCAGCCGGTCCACCTCCCTCCTGTAGGAGACACCAGGACACCAGCCGGTCCACCTCCCTCCTGTAGGAGACACTAGGACACCAGCCGGTCCACCTCCCTCCTGTAGGAGACACCAGGACACCAGCCGGTCCACCTCCCTCCTGTAGGCGGACTCATCGTTGTTGGAGATGAGTCCAATGAGGGTGGTGTCGTCCGCGAACTTGATCAGCTTCACGGAGTCGTGGCTGGAGGTGCAGTGGTTGGTGTACAGGGAGAAGAGCAGGGGAGAAAGAACACAGCCCTGTGGGACTCCTGTATATTACTACTGGGCGTGGATAGCACTCTCGCCTCTCAGCAAGAAGGTCCTGGGTTCAAATCCCGGCCGGACCAGGGCCTTTCTGAGTGGAGTTTGCATGTTCTCCCCGTGTCTGCGTAGGTTTCCTCCGGGTACTCCGGTTTCCCCTACCACTAAAAATATGTACAATAGTTCTGGCATGCGCCTCCTGTACTGGCCCCGCCCCCATCTCTGTGTGGAGTGAGAGACAAATGCCCAAAAAATAATAACAATTGTAAACCGCTTTGAGACTCTGGTCTGTGAAAGGCGGTATATAAATAAACATTACTTACTTACTACTAAATATGTGATGTTATTAATGCAAGTTGATGTAACTGGCTTTTGTTACATCTGAGAGTTTTCTGGGAAAGAAATTCAATGTCACAGACTAATGTCAGTTGTGCATTGTCCTTCGCTGCAACAAAATGGTAAATATCAGCTAAATAATGCTTAAATCAAGAGTTTTTTATCTTAATTTGAGTACAAGTTCACACGAGTTGCCAATGGAGCAAGCAAAAATAATCTCGTTTTATAAAGATACAGGAAAATTAATAAAATATCTCCCTTGGAATGAGAAATAATTTGCAAAAGCACTTGAAAAAAGACTAAACGGCTTGTTCTAATGGCAAGTCAAAATGTTCTCAAAATAAGATAATAAATGCTTGGATCAAGTGTTTTTCATCTTATATCATTTTTTTGCAGTGATGATCAATTAAATAAATAAATCAGTTATTATGAACAAGTCTTCATGTTTGTATCTGCAGCCTTCAGTTTATAATATTTATGTTTATTACGCGCTCCTCACAGCAGCAGGAGAACCATTGATTTGAATGTCATTTCAAAACCTTCTACCAGATTCAGATTCATTTATTTGCCATTTGCAGTAAAACCACATTGGAAAAACTGTGCAAGACTACCCCAGTGTGCACCAGACACACACCAGAGCTCTTGCCACCGCTCAGTATTTCTTGATAAAGGACCTCTCAAAACAATAATGGCCGCTGCCCTTTGGCAACGCACTCTCTGCTCGTAATTCAGATGTGTAAAGATCACTCCGCAAGTAGTTCCGGCCACGTTGTTGCTATCGTAGCTAGCCACGCTCAATAAACACAAATACCAATCAATCAAGATATTTAAATGTTGATCAGAGAATACATTATACAGATACATTCTTAACACACGTGCACGGAGGCTTTCAGAATGATCTGTTACGGTTTTCATGACAAAAATACTATTTTAATGCGACAAAAAGGGATCGCAAAAAACCCGGACATTTTAGGAACATTTGCAGAGGATGGAATTATGGATTTAGGTTAAGTTTATGTTTGGGTCACTCACCGCTGATGTTCAGGATTCTGTGTTCAGTTTTCATGCAGTTCAAGAGAGTTCTAGTTTGGAAGTTACTAGCCTAACTGTCACTAGCCTAACTGTTATTAGCCTAACTGTTACTAGCCTAACTATTATTAGCCTAACTATTATTAGCCTAACTGTTACTAGCCTAACTGTCACTAGCATAGCCACGGGAAAACCTTTGGGAACTGGACTGAAGTTTATTTTGTGAATTCTGTCGGTACAAAGCCTTATGGGTACTTATTTTCCGATAATGACCTGCGTACTATACATTATCCCTTACATACAGTAATTATATATTGTCTAAAATATGTATCCCTCCCAATGTGTAGAGTCTTGTCTGAATGTGTCATCAAAATTAATTTCAGAGATAATATATTCAGATTATTTAACATTTCAGAGATCTTTTATGAACATATTACTACTATATTAAATGTATCTTTCTACTGCTGTGGTGCAGGTACAGCCTCAGAGTAGGTGTCATATGAAGCTGCTTTCAGAAATCCAAATATCAACACTGCTATGTTTTGATAGTTTAGATTCCGGCGTTCGTCTGTATTTGTTGATGTCTGTTTTAAATGTTTTATTTGGACCGTTTTGTGTCTGAAAGAAAGAATGATTGGATTTGATTGTTGATAATTATGTGACCGATTTTCAAACCTTTTTCAACCACAAACTTTTAATTGTCGGAAATGTTAGTCCCGTGTTTAGAGGCGAAGGTGTTAATGTGATTCGGGAGTGCTGCTGCGTGGACGGACTACAGACTCAGTGCCTTCTCCATCTCAGTCTCCATTTTAAGTGTGATCCTGACTCCCATTGAACTTTATGGTGTCTTTAAAAACATGTTTCAGTCTTGTTCCAAGTTTCACCCAAGACCAGATTAGTAGTAAACCATCAATTTGTGTATTATATTATATTATTGTACAGACGTGTTCTTTTCCAATGCTTCTTTAACTGATAACAGTCGTTCAGAGATATTTGAATTTATAAATTACTTTTCCAGCCTCTAAATCTTGTTATACATTTACTTGTTTACCTTTATAGTAGCAATATGTAAAATGTTCATGTCAAGGGGCCATCATTAAAGGGCCCTAATCTGTCATTATTAAAGGGCCCTAATCAGTCATCATTAAAGGGCCCTGATCTGTCATCATTAAAGGGCCCTAATCTGTCATAATTAAAAGGCCCTAATCTGTCATCATTAAAGGGCCCTAATCTGTCATCATTAAAGGGCCCTAATCTGTCATCATTAAAGGGCCCTAATCTGTCATCATTAAAGGGCCCTAATCTGTCATAATTAAAAGGCCCTAATCTGTCATCATTAAAGGGCCCTAATCTGTCATCATTAAAGGGCCCTAATCGGTCATCATTAAAAGGCCCTAATCTGTTATCATTAAAGGGCCCTAATCGGTCATCATTAAAAGGCCCTAATCTGTCATCATTAAAGGGCCCTAATCCGTCATCATTAAAGGGCCCTAATCTGTCATCATTAAAAGGCCCTAATCTGTCATCATTAAAGGGCCCTAATCTGTCATCATTAGATTATATACTTCTTTAACTGATAACAGTAGTTTAGAGATATTTGAATTTCTAAATTACTTTTCCAACCTCTAAATCTTGCTATTGTTTTCATTTCGATGTCCCGCCCTCCACCGTTTCACCAATCAGAAAGTCTGTGATCCGGGCGCCAGAACTCACCGCGTGGAGCTAATCTCACTGGTAAAGTACCATGTGGCGCAGAACTAAAAAAGGTCTGGTTATGATTCTCAAATCATTAACGACAAAACAAGGAATAAAACCAGGATTTCTATCTTTGTGAAAAAGGTGTTGGTTATAGATTTGTTGTTGACAAAACTCTTGTCTATTCAGCTGTTATGGTCCCAGCTGGATTCGTCTGCATATCTGGCAACCTGAGTCAGGGAGAGTGGGAGGGATTTTTACATACTGCTCCTTTAAATATCAATAAGGAGAACCTGCGACAAACCGATGCTTGTTAAAACCCAACATTAAGTCCAGTCTTTGTGCAGTGTGGTTGTGGAAAGCGAGGGATGTGCAGACGGTCTCTTTGGTGTCGTAGCAACTCTTTGAAGAAGCAACGGCTTTAGTTGATGGTGATTCCTGCGTTTGTGGCCGGTCACATCGACGCCTCAGCTCCCGCCCACAGAAACAGCGACGGAAAAGCTAAAGTAGAGCATGTCGGTGTGATATGTCTTATTTTCTTTTGTAGCTACAGCTCATTTAAAGCTGGATTGATTTCTGTGTGATTCCTTATGTTCTAACAATAAAATAAAGGAAGCTTTCCAGATGTCGCTCTGCACTGGAAAGAAATAAGTTAAAATATGCTCAAAAATTGGTGAAATGTATCTTAATTTGAGCACTTGTTGACTGCCTTAAAGGAGCATTGTGTAAAAATGTGGCCAAAAGTGGTACTGCAGCCTCTCCCACTCTCCCTGACTCAGGTTGCCAGATATGCAGACGAATCCAGCTGGGACCATAACAGCTGAATAGACAAGAGTTTAGTCAACAACAAATCTATAACCAACACCTTTTTCACAAAGATAGAAATCCTGGTTTTATTCCTTGCTTTGTCGTTAATGATTTGAGAATCATAACGAGACCTTTTTTAGTTCTGCGCCACATGGTACTTTACCAGTGAGATTAGCTCCATGTGGTGAGTTCTGGCGCCCGGATCACAGACTTTCTGATTGGTGAAACGGAACATCAAAAAACAAATCGTAAAACTAATTTTGTAATTCAAATATCTCTGAACTATTTTTATCAGTTAAAGAAGTATTGGAAAAGACAATGGTTTAGAATTATTTTTTTGACAGATTAGGGCCCTTTAATGATGACAGATTAGGGCTCTTTAATGATGACAGATTAGGGCTCTTTAATTATGACAGATTAGGGCTCTTTAATGATGACAGATTAGGGCTCTTTAATGATGACATATTAGGGCCCTTTAATGATGACAGATTAGGGCCCTTTAATGAGGACAGATTAGGGCCCTTTAATGATGACAGATTAGGGCCCTTTATTGAGGACAGATTAGGGCCCTTTAATGATGACTTAACATGAAAACCTTACATAAAAATACACAAGAAATATCTCCCCTGGAATGAGAAAATAAAGCAATAAATCTCGTCAGAATGTTCTCAAATTAGGCTAAAAACCACTGGATTCAAGCCATTTTTACCTCATATTGTATCAATCTTTGCGGTGTGTGTGTGATAGCCTTTGAGAGCACTTCTAGAGACTTGAGTTAGATGTTTTCTTCCAGCTCAGGTTGTTAGTCCTTCTCTCTCTTCTCACTTTCTGCGGTTGGATGTGCAAAAGTCATGACCCACGATCCCATTCGCTTACCTGCCAATCTGCATCCCCACTCTCTCTCTCGGTCCTGTCGGTCTGGGTCCTGTCGGTCTCGGTCCTGTCGGTCTCGGTCTTGTCGGTCTCTGCTTCTCCTACAGACGTCTTTCTCGCTGTTTGTGCCTCGTGTGTCCATTCCCATCTTGTCGTGTTGCTTGATCAAACAGCTCGTCTCCCCTTCTCTCTTCTCTGTACCTGTGTTCGAGACCCGCCAGACTCCACTCCAGTTCAAATCACATCACAATGAATTCCTTTTCCGTCTCCCGCTCTACGCACACTCGAGTCCACCTCCCAAGCTCATTATGGCGAGGCAATCGGCATTTATTTGCTTTGAACGTTGCACTTGCCTTGGATAGATCGGGCCTGTGGAGCAGCCTTTTATGGCAATTAAATCCATCAGGGTGCACCCAAGTGGGCTTTGACAGAACCTTTCCAATAATTGCTCCTTAAATTAATATGGATTCAAAACTGTGACTACACACGGGCCAGTTATTTTCAGCCGAGAAAGAAGAAAAACATTGGAAAACTTGTCTCTGTGATTGTTTTTCTGCTTTCTTCTGATTTGTTTTTCTCTCTGTTTTTTTGTTCACAGACACATAGAGAACTGGACGGGATTACAGATGCTACGGGATGTGGATATGGAGCTGTACACCGGACTGCAGAGATTGTAAGTTTGCAACACTTTGGATCGTTTTTCAAATTACGATACGATAGACTTTATTGATCTCACAATTCAGATTCAGATTCAGAAAACTTTATTGATCCAAAAGGGAAATTCATTTGCAGCATAGACTCAAGGCAGAACATCCGTACTCTACACAAACGCACACAGACTCTACACAAACACACACACAGACTCTACACAAACACACACACAGACTCTACACAAACACACACAGACTCTACACAAACACACACACAGACTCTACACAAACACACACAGACTCTACACAAACACACACAGACTCTACACAAACACACACACAGACTCTACACAAACACACAGACTCTACACGGGCGGCACGGTGGCTGAGTGGATAGCACTCTCGCCTCTCAGCAAGAAGGTCCTGGGTTCGAATCCCGGCCGGACCAGGGCCTTTCTGAGTGGAGTTTGCATGTTCTCCCCGTGTCTGCGTAGGTTTCCTCCGGGTACTCCGGTTTCCCCTACCACTAAAAATATGTCCAATAGTTCTGGCATGTGCCTCCTGTACTGGCCCCGCTCCCATCTCTGTGTGGAGTGAGAGACAAATGCCCAAAAAATTAACAATTGTAAACCGCTTTGAGACTCAGATCTGCAGTGAAAAGGCGGTATATAAATAATAACTTACTTACTTACTTACTTACTTACACAAACACACAAACACACACAGACTCTACACAAACACACAAACACACACAGACTCTACACAAACACACACACAGACTCTACACAAACACACACAGACTCTACACAAACACACACACACACACACAGACTCTACACAAACACACACAGACTCTACACAAACACACACACACACACAGACTCTACACAAACACACGGTGAGTCTCACAGTTCACACAGCAGCACTGGACGAGTCGTTAAGAAAGCTCGTCAGCGTCTCTACTTTCTGCGTAAACTAAAGCCTGGTTCACACGGCAGGATATTTAGGCCGATTTAGACCCGATTTACCCCTTACGACAATTTTAAGAAACGCTCCGATTTCCGTAACAAAATCTTACAGATTATCCTGCCGTGTGTGGTGTGTTAAGACTGCACTCGTCGCTCGGAAGGACATCGGGACTGCTCCCGATCTCAAATCGGGGATATCCAACATGTTGGATTGTTTTGGCCCGATTTCTTTCCGTGTGTGGTGTCCCCCGAGGACAGACGTGCGCGTTGCCATGACTGCGGCGTGTAGCCAATCAGAAGACGAGACGAGGCGGTGAGGAAACGCCTCCATATCACGATGTAGCAAGTATAGTCCATGCTCGTGTTGTCTACACTTCTTTGACCATCGCCTTTTCTTTTGATTACGTCTTTTCTCCGATAAAAACAAACTATCGCCAATGCATCCTCTTCGTCCGCCATGTGTGTTTACTCTGAAGTCACGCTTGATCTCGCGAGACCTGAGATTTCCGTCTGATCTGTGAATACTCGGGGGGGATCGGTTCGTGTGTGGTTTGCGTGATTCTTGCCGTGTGGCTGCGCACCACACACTGTACGACCAAAGTGGTTAGACCCGTGATTTTTTATCTCCCTGTGTGGGGTCTCACACAGAGAAAAATCGGCCGACAATTTTAAAATCGTCTCGTGTGAACCAGGCTTTAGAGAATTTACCTCTAACTCTAAGATTGTGCTTAACTTTTATCGCTGCACCATTGAGAGTTTACTTGTTGGTTCTGTGTCTGTGTGGTTTGGAAACATCACAGATAAAGAAAAGAGAGCTTTAAACAAGGTGCTCCGCTCTGCAAAGAGGACCGTGGGCTGTGAGACCAGAGAGAGACCAGAGAGAGACCAGGGAGAGAGACCAGAGAGAGACCAGAGAGAGACCAGGGAGAGACCAGAGAGAGACCAGAGAGAGACCAGGGAGAGACCAGAGAGAGACCAGAGAGAGACCAGAGAGAGACCAGAGAGAGACCAGGGAGAGACCAGAGAGAGACCAGAGAGAGACCAGGGAGAGAGACCAGAGAGAGACCAGAGAGAGACCAGAGAGAGACCAGAGAGAGACCAGGGAGAGAGACCAGAGAGAGACCAGAGAGAGACCAGAGAGAGACCAGAGAGAGACCAGAGAGAGACCAGGGAGAGAGACCAGAGAGAGACCAGAGAGAGGACTGTGAGCTTCCTGTTCTGGAGGTTCTTTATAAATCCAGACTTTTAAACAAAGCTCTTAGGATTGTCAATGACTCTTCTGGCCACCCTGGGAAAGCCATGTTCCAGCTTCTTCCCTCTGGCAGAAGATATCGCTCTCTGAGATGCAGGACATCTCGTTACGCTAACAGTTTTTATCCACAAGCTGTTATCAGTGTGAACAGAGCACTTTAATGATTTGCACTTGTTTTGAAACTGTTTTAGTCGATCGATTTCACAGTGACATTTGTTTACTGTTTTATTTGTTTTATTTTTGTCTTTTAATGTTGTTTTATGTCTGTATTTGTCTGTGCACACTGGAGACTTTTTGCTAATGTATTCCAATGTGTTTTTTACTGCAAATGGCAAATAAACTGAATCTGAATCAGCAGGTTACACAAAATAAGTTAAAAAACAACAATGAACAACACAATTCCCAAAGTCACACCTCACTTCACTTCACTTCACTTCACTTTATTTCATGTCCCCGATGGGGCAATTTGGTTCACAGCACAGGGACACATACAAAGAAAAAGACATAGAATAAACATTTTCCCCATACATTCAGACTAACAAGGTGTCCATATACAGTCTTCCCGTCAGGTCAATGGCAGTTTAAAAACAGGATAAAAAAGAAGACAAAAACTGTCCCCCTCAAGCAAAAATTTCAACCCCTATTTCCTCCGTCTCTGGTTTGAGTTTAGTGTAGAGATCGCTGCAGGTACGAAAGAGTATTTATATCTATTGCTCCGAATCATTGGAGTTCTGAGTCTGGAACCAGACGGCAGGTAACTAAACTCTTCATGAAGAGGGTGAGCCTCATTACCCAGAATCCTCATAGCCCTCCTTGTCACCTGACCAGTGAACAGCTCAGAAAGTGGAGTCTGAGGAGCTCTCAAAATCTTACCACTCAGGTTAACTATTCTGCTGAGTGACTTTTTCCCTTTGACATTGAGGTTACCAAACCAACTCAACATGGAAAAAGTTAAAACTGACTCAACACAAGATTTGTAAAACAGTCTCATTATCGTCCCGTCCACCTGGAAATAGGCCAGTTTCCGGAGGCAGAACAGAAGCTGCTGCCCTTTCTTACACAGAACATCTGTGTTTTCATTGAAGTTCAGCCTGTTGTCGATCCATGTCCCCAGATACTTGTAACTTTGGACGAGCTCCACTCTCTGACCTTTGATCACTGTAGCTTGAGGTGACGAGACTTTCCTCCGAAAATCCACACACATGTCTTTAGTCTTAAGAACATTCAGCTGCAGGAATGAGTCGTCACACCACTGTATCATGTCCTCAACAACAGGACCATGCTCGTTTTCATCACCGTTCAGAAGACTCACAATAACAGAGTCATCTGCAAATTTAAGAATATGATGATTTTCATGGCAGCTGCGACAGTCATTTGTGTACAAGATGTACAGAAGTGGAGACAGTACACAGCCCTGGGGTGACCCAGTGGAGGAGTGCAAGACATTTGACAAACAACCATTGACCTTCACTCTTTGTGATCGGCCTGTTAAGAAGTCCAAAATCCAGCCCACAATATTTGAACTCAAATTAAAATCATTAACAAGCTTATCAATTAAGATGTGAGGTTGGATGGTATTAAAAGCTGATGAAAAATCTAAAAATAAGAGCCGTGCATGTGCCTTTGAGTTTTCCACGTGTTTGAGGACAAAGTTCAAAAGGGTGGCCGTGGCATCCTCCACGCCTCTACCAGCCCGATAGGCAAACTGAAGAGGATCGAGCAGGTCTTCAACCATAGGAAGAAGCTCTGCTTTCATCAATCTCTCAAAGGACTTCATCACTAAAGAAGTAAGAGCCACAGGTCTAAAATCATTTAAAACCTTGGGGTGTTTAGTTTTGGGCACAGGGATTACTGTGCTCTGTTTCCATAAATGTGGCACCCTCTGTTGGCTGAATGACAGCTGAAAAATAAAAAAGAAGACAGGGCCTAATTGTTCAGCACAAGATGACAGCAGTCGGCCACAGATATGATCAGGGCCAGGACTTTTCTTAGCCTTGGTTTTTCTGAAACTAGTGACCACAGCCTGTTCATTAAAAGGCGGGGAGGCAGGGCAACGTAAAACATGTTTTAAATTTTCAATATCATTGGTAAAGTCAAAAGTGTCAAATCTCAAATAGAAAGAGTTAAAATCCTGAGCCAGTTGTGTGTCAGATTTAATTCCAGCAATATTCACTCTCGGTTTTTTCTTTTTATTTGTACCTAAAATTGTATTAAGGCCATCCCAAGCAGAGCCAATATTGTTCTGTGTTAATTGCTTCTCGAGTTTAGCTGTGTAGCACCGTTTTGCTTTCCTAATTTCACGTTTAATCTCACTTTGTAATTCTTTCAGCTCTACTATGTTTCCTTCACGAAAAGCCTTCATTTTTTTATTGATAAGAATACTTAAAGTTTTTGAAAACCAAGGTTTGCGATTTGGATATATTTTCACTGTCTTTTTAGGAATGACAAGGTCCACACAGAAAGTGGAGTAGCTGCTTACAACATCAGTTAACTCGTCAATATCAGAGGATGACTCTTTAAAGATATCCCAGTTCGTACAATCAAAGCAGCCTTGTAGGCTCATAGTTGCATCCTCAGTCCACAGATTAATCTCCTTAGTCTCGATTTTGTCTTTCTTTAAGACAGTGCGATATGTTGGGATCAGCTGCACGCAGTTATGGTCAGCGCTCCCTAGCGGTGGGAGCGGGTATGACGTGTAAGCTCCCTTCACTGAGCCATAGCACATGTCCAGCGTTTTGTTTTTCCGAGTTTTACACGTGACATATTGATAAAAGTTTCTCAAAACATTTTTCAAGGAGCACTGATTAAAATCACCAAGAACGAAAACGGGCGCATCTGGACATTTGGACTGCAGTTTTTGAGTCACATTAAGAATAGTCTCCGAGGCTTTATCCACGTTGGCTTTGGGATGCACATATACGACGATGACAAAGATTTGTGGAAATTCTCGAGGTAGGTACCTGGGGCGTAAGGAGACCGCTAAAAGTTCTGTGTCTTTATTACACTGACTGTCTCTCACAATGACATTCTTACACCAACGCTGATTGACGTAGAGACACACCCCATAAATAAAAACTTACTTACTTACTTACTTACGGTCGAGGCGGAGGGGTTCCCCGAAGTTATCCAAAGCCAAGTTTGGTTGCGGGTCACTGTCCGTGAGCCAGGACTCCGTAATGGCTAATAGGCATGAGTCCCTGAATTCATGCTGGAAACGTACATGAGCCTGTAGCTCGTCCACTTTATTCCTGAGTGATTGTGCATTCATCAGGATCATTGAAGGGAGGGGAATGCGATCCAAGCGCTGTCTTCGAAGCCGCTGGCGCACCCCGCCCCTTTTCCCCCGCTTCCTCAATTTCGGAGGAGCAGAGTTTTGAAAGTTAAAATGCTCAAATAAGTTATAGCCCCATAAAAGATCCGTGATGTGGTTGTCAGGAGGTAGGTTTTCCCATGTAAGAAGAAACTCTCTGCTGTACTGGGTGCGCGTTGATTCCTCAGTGAGGGGCCCGAGACTCTGCACCGCATGGTACACAGTCCACAGTAACAGCAGTACCATATATTCCATTTCCCCCGTAACAAATACAAACAGCCGCCGTAGAGTTCATCAGCCACCACTTAAGTTAGTAGTACTTCCATAGACACCCTGATATCCAAAAATCAGGTTCATTTATTCCATAAAAACGAGACAGACATTCCCTTTAGCTGCAGGTCGCTGCACGAGCAAGCGCCCCCGCAAGCGCCCCCCCTCTGCAGAGTTCAACAGTTTTATGGCAGATGCACAAAAGAATTGGAGAAACTGTTGTGTTTTTCGTGCTGGTGCAGAGAAACAACGCCCTGAAGGCATCAATACAAAGTCAGCGATCAGCGGATGTTTGGGCTGAGCCAGAATACATTTAGCTTTATTCAGCACCTGTTCCTCCCACAGAGAGTGAGGGTCTCTGAGTTTACCAACTCTGATTTTGGAGCAAGTTCTCACAACACTCTGTGACCTGTTCCTGTCCTTCAGCGTCAGGCTTTGGAACCAACAGATAAAAGAAAAGCTCAGAAGGCTTTCAATAAACGAACAATACAAATGCTTAAGAATTGTCCTGTTTACATTAAAAGAGTTCAATCTCCTCGACAGGAGCATTCTCTGCGGCAACCGTTTAATGATAGACTCAGTGTTTATGTCAAACTTCAGTGTGTTGTCTCTCGTTGTTCCCAGATACTTGTAACTGTCCACGATTTCAATGGAGAAATGTCACATCTGGCAGGGTTGAATCTCTCAAATTGTGCAAAAGACAGAAGTGTGAAAACATGTTAAAGGTTAAAAATATGGTCAGTGCAGGATTGAATCACGGACCATGATAGATAATAACACACAACAGTTAAAACACACACAGGCTTTACTAACACAGTACGCACTGACAGTACAAACACAGCCCTAGTGGTTTGGTCCATTCTTATCAAGCTTCTAATTAGATTTCACCATGTGCTTTTGAAGTTGTGAAAAGTTGGGGGCAATTATAATGAACTAAAAAACAGGGAAATGATCAAAACCAAACACTGAGAGGAGTCTGCTTTGACCATGACAGGAAGTGAGGACATCAAGGGATCGATATAAATGTGTGAATAATATGTGTTTTAGTTTAGTTTAACCAACGCCTCACTCTGTGGTTGGCGAAAGGCGAACCCAACGTGTATATTTGTGGTTCACACTGGACTCTGCTGACAACTGCACCCAGACACACAGCACAGGGAGAAACAACCTTAGGTCTCCTTTGTGAAGGAGATCAAGGCAGCTCACACCAGAGCAGTGGGCTGTGAACCCAGCACCTGCAGGAGGACCGGGGGGGGGGGGGATTCATGGTTTTACACTGATCCAGACCAGAGCAGAGAGGATTCATGGTCCAAACCAAGCGGATCAGAGGACAATCCACTGGAGGAATGCTAACTTTTTGAAAAATGCTAATGCTCCACCCAGAGGCTACTCCACCTCTGCTGCTGTGACCTGTCCTGCTCCACCCAGAGGCTACTCCACCTCTGCTGCTGTAACCCGTCCTGCTCCACCCAGAGGCTACTCCACCTCTGCTGCTGTGACCTGTCCTGCTCCACCCAGAGGCTACTCCACCTCTGCTGCTGTAACCCGTCCTGCTCCACCCAGAGGCTACTCCACCTCTGCTGCTGTAACCCGTCCTGCTCCACCCAGAGGCTACTCCACCTCTGCTGCTGTGACCTGTCCTGCTCCACCCAGAGGCTACTCCACCTCTGCTGCTGTAACCCGTCCTGCTCCACCCAGAGGCTACTCCACCTCTGCTGCTGTGACCTGTCCTGCTCCACCCAGAGGCTACTCCACCTCTGCTGCTGTGACCTGTCCTGCTCCACCCAGAGGCTACTCCACCTCTGCTGCTGTGACCTGTCCTGCTCCACCCAGAGGCTACTCCACCTCTGCTGCTGTAACCCGTCCTGCTCCACCCAGAGGCTACTCCACCTCTGCTGCTGTAACCCGTCCTGCTCCACCCAGAGGCTACTCCACCTCTGCTGCTGTGACCTGTCCTGCTCCACCCAGAGGCTACTCCACCTCTGCTGCTGTAACCCGTCCTGCTCCACCCAGAGGCTACTCCACCTCTGCTGCTGTGACCTGTCCTGCTCCACCCAGAGGCTACTCCACCTCTGCTGCTGTGACCTGTCCTGCTCCACCCAGAGGCTACTCCACCTCTGCTGCTGTGACCCGTCCTGCTCCACCCAGAGGCTACTCCACCTCTGCTGCTGTGACCTGAGGCTGTTGCTGATTATTACTATTTTTAACTTTTTACAATGATTAATTTTATTTGTTATTCTTGCTGCTCCCGGACAGCTGAATTTCTCCTACAGGATTAATAAAGGGTTAGGGGGCAACAGTAGCTCAGTTGGTAGAGCATTGCCCTTTGGGCCTGAAGGTTGTGACAGAGCTCACACTGACAGAGCTCACACTGACAGAGCTCACACTGACAGAGCTCACACTGACAGAGCTCACACTGACAGAGCTCACACTGACAGAGCTCACACTGACAGAGCTCACACTGACAGAGCTCACACTGACAGAGCTCACACTGACAGAGCTCACACTGACAGAGCTCACACTGACAGAGCGGCCGTCCTCCTGTGGACTCACCACCTGCAGAGGATCAGTGAGAGGCTGGTGACTTGGGTGCATCTCTGACTGCCACCCCCCCGACCCAGAAATTGATTAAGGGGAAGAAAATGGATGGATGGATTAATAAAGTATCTATCTGATGTAACGAACCTGATGCTTTTGTCTGAATGAGAGAAGTTTGTTACATATTTTCAGATACACATTTGACAGATCATATTATATATTATTTAATCTTATTTTACACAGAGTAGGAACAACGTGATGCTTTCATAGTAAACCAATTAAATGTGAAACCAGACCATCATTTTTTTGCTCAAGTTCAATTTTTAGTTAAAAATTTTTTTAGATGAAGTGGTTTCCTGATGTAGTGCTAATATGAATACGTCAAAAATGTATTTGTCAATCTTTTCGTTTGATTGTATCCACACTATCTCTTTGATAAGTCTGTTTGAAATGCTTTTAGTACATATAGTTTTTTAGTTAAAACCTTTTAAAGTCTGGATACTATCATTGACACTTTACTGTGAACAAGCTACAACCTTTATTTGTTCCGCTGTTTTTCTGATTTTTTTCCCCCTTTAGTGACGCACAGACATTAATCAGACCTGAAGTTGAAAGCCCCATCCTTCCCGTTGACATTCAATCCCATACAAACCCACATGTTTATTTCTCGAATGGAACCCTGCCATATTCTTGCTCAATTACACACATGTTAATGAACAAATAACTGGGTCCAGAACTCTCAGGATATCGGCCCAGCTGAGCGTAACCGTGCGTCGGAGATGTGCATGAAGACTTCCAAAAGCCACGAGAAAGATTCATGTGAGTGACAGGCTGCTCGAGCGTGACCGGGGTTAGGCAGAACCGTTTAAGAATGATTTCCACTAATGCCTCATGAACTTCAGCAGCAGATTAACGCCAAACAGCCTCTGGTTTAGTCACACACTCTATGTTCTGGTAATTGTTGTATGTCTGTTCAGGGACGAGCGTTTCCATGCGACAGATGAGTCAAGTCGCTCCGAAAAGCATGAATTAATAACGAGAAGCAAATTCACCCACGATCAAACACCCGGGTTTTCAACTCTGGCTCGGACCAAACGGACTTTTGTTTGGGGTTTTCTTGGATCGTTGGTGTTTTGATGTTTCTATTCATTTTGTATTGTTTTTGCTTCATTCATTATGATTGTTTTACCGATTGGCAAACCTGTATATTTAAGAGTCACGTTTGTCTCTGTGCAGCACTTTGGAAACGTATGTGCTGTATAAATAAACAGGCCGACAAACCAGAGCGAGATTTAAAACAGTCTTAAACCTCTTTGCTTACATGTGGGTCGGATAAACCTAAAGACTTAACCCTGAGGACCGAGTCTGAACCCTGAAGACCAAGTCTGAACCCTGAGGACAGAGTCTGAACCCTGAGGACAGAGTCTGAACCCTGAGGACCGAGTCTGAACCCTGAGGACCGAGTCTGAACCCTGAGGACAGAGTCTGAACCCTGAGGACAGAGTCTGAACCCTGAGGACAGAGTCTGAACCCTGAGGACAGAGTCTGAACCCTGAGGACCGAGTCTGAACCCTGAGGACCGAGTCTGAACCCTGAGGACAGAGTCTGAACCCTGAGGACAGAGTCTGAACCCTGAGGACAGAGTCTGAAGACCGAGTCTGAACCCTGAGGACCGAGTCTGAAGACCGAGTCTGAACCCTGAGGACCGAGTCTGAACCCTGAGGACCGAGTCTGAACCCTGAGGACCGAGTCTGAAGACCGAGTCTGAACCCTGAGGACAGAGTCTGAACCCTGAGGGCCGAGTCTTCTGAACCCTGAGGACCTCTTCTGAACCCTGAGGACCTCTTCTGAACCCTGAGGACCGAGTCTTAACCCTGAGGACCGAGTCTGAACCCTGAAGACCAAGTCTGAACCCTGAGGACAGAGTCTGAACCCTGAGGACAGAGTCTGAACCCTGAGGACCGAGTCTGAACCCTGAGGACCGAGTCTGAACCCTGAGGACAGAGTCTGAACCCTGAGGACAGAGTCTGAACCCTGAGGACAGAGTCTGAACCCTGAGGACAGAGTCTGAACCCTGAGGACAGAGTCTGAACCCTGAGGACAGAGTCTGAACCCTGAGGACCGAGTCTGAACCCTGAGGACCGAGTCTGAACCCTGAGGACAGAGTCTGAACCCTGAGGACAGAGTCTGAACCCTGAGGACAGAGTCTGAACCCTGAGGACAGAGTCTGAACCCTGAGGACAGAGTCTGAACCCAGAGGACCGAGTCTTCTGAACCCAGAGGACCGAGTCTTCTGAACCCTGAGGACAGAGTCTGAACCCTGAGGACCGAGTCTTCTGAACCCTGAGGACCGAGTCTGAACCCTGAGGACCGAGTCTGAACTCTGAGGACTGAGTCTGAACCCTGAGGACAGAGTCTGAAACCTGAGGACCTCTTCTGAACCCTGAGGATCAGAAGGCTCATTTTATATTCATTATTTATGGGAAAAGTACTTGTTATATGTAAACGTTGGCCTTCTTCGTTTAAAAGAATTGACTGTAAACTAATGTGCCGTTCTAACTAATGTGCCACAACTTCCGCGGTCTATGGGCAGTTTCAAAATGGCCGCGGGGGTTGGAAAATGTGAAAAAACGCATCTGTGCATGCGTCAGCTGCACGAGCTCCATTTATTTAAACGAGATACTTCTAAAGTCCACAGCGACTAAACTAGACTGGTCCAAAACACTCCCTCAGGATTGACACACATGTGGAACGGAGCTTTGGGCCAAGAGACAACTTTTGGTCCATCCTGTAAAGACGTTTTCGAGAGGTAAGACGATGCTATACGTTAGCATTGGCGCACCCCCACAGGCCCGGGGTGGTATTGCAGCATATCAGCGCACAGCATTTTGGCCACTTTTGAGCCGGGACCCGCCCACACTGTTTAAAAGTAAGGTATGAATGTAAAGTAGTCAAGTGTAAAGTCACTAGAAAAATAATAAAAATACTTCCACCAATGTCTACATACACTGCACATTTGGAATCCACTTGTATTAATTATGAAAAAACACTTTCCCCTGTTCAATTGTCTTACACCAAAGCATTATAAGAGGCTGTGTTGACTTCCGTACGCTCTTCCTTAGCCTTATGTAACGGCATCAATCAGTGTATAATTTATGCGTCTTGTCAGTGGTCATGACGTTGGGGTTAATCGGCCTAACAGCCCGAGAGCGCAGGCTGCAGCTGCACCGCCGTGTCACAACGTAATGTCTCACATGTGTGCGACTGTCACACAATCCCTGCTAATGCTCCTGGGAGATGACAAGGTGTTGGTGGGATTTTCCTGGAGGGAGAGGGAGAGAGAGAGAGAGGGAGGGAGAGAGACAGAGAGGGAGAGAGAGAGACAGAGAAGGAGAGAGAGAGACAGAGAGGGAGAGAGAGAGACAGAGAGGGAGAGAGAGAGACAGAGAGAGAGAGAGAGAGAGGGAGAGAGACAGAGAGAGAGAGAGGGAGAGAGAGAGACCAGAGAGAGGGAGAGAGACAGAGACATAGAAAGGGAGAGATCTAGAGAAAGACAGAGAGAGACAGAGAGAGAGGGAGAGAGAGACCAGAGAGAGAGAGAGAGAGAGACCAGAGAGAGGGAGAGAGACAGAGAGGAAGAGAGAGAGACCAGAGAGAGGGAGAGAGACAGAGACATAGAAAGAGAGACATAGAGAAAGACAGAGAGAGAGACAGAGAAAGAGAGACCAGAGAGAAAGACCAGAGAGAGACAGAGAAAGAGAGAGAGGGAGAGAGACAGAGAGGGAGAGAGAGAGACCAGAGAGAGGGAGAGAGACAGAGAGGGAGAGAGAGAGACCAGAGAGAGGGAGAGAGACAGAGACATAGAAAGAGAGACATAGAGAAAGACAGAGAGAGAGACAGAGAAAGAGAGACCAGAGAGAAAGACCAGAGAGAGACAGACATAGACCAGTGAGAGAGACACAGACATAGAGAAAGAGAGAGACCAGAGTGACAGATACAGAGAAAGAGAGAGATAGAGAGAGAGACCAGAGAGAGAGACAGAGCTGTAGAAAGAGAGAGACAGAGACATAGAGAGACCAGAGAGAGACAGTCAGAGATATAGAAAGAGAGAGACAGATAGAGAGACCCAAGACAGACATAGACCAGAGAGAGAGAGAGACAGAGATATAGGAAGAGAGACAGACAGAGAGACCAGAGAGAGACAGAGGACAGAGAGAGACAGAGACACAGAGACCAGAGAGAGACAGACATAGACCAGAGAGAGAGAGAGAGACAGAGATATAGGAAGAGAGACCAGAGAGAGACAGAGGACAGAGAGAGACAGAGACCAGAGAGAGACAGAGATATAGGAACAGAGACAGATAGAGAGACCAGAGAGAGGCAGAGACACAGAGACCAGAGAGAGACAGAGGACAGAGAGAAAGACCAGAGAGAGGCAGAGACACAGAGACCAGAGAGAGACAGAGGACAGAGAGAGAGACCAGAGACAGAGACATAAAAAGACAGAGACATAGAGAGAGAGAGATACATAGAAAGAGAGAGAGACAGAGAGAGAGGGAGAGAGACAGATACATAGAAAGAGAGAGAGACAGAGAGAGAGAGAGATACATAGAAAGAGAGAGAGGACCGAGGAGCAGGGCTGATCCTAATGCGGGCCGATGGTTACCCCCGCTTCTAATTGGTGATAGTGACACGGCCACAGAACACTCTCGGCGGTTTGCTCAGCGGCTGATCAAATAAAGGCAAAAAGCAGTGGAGTAGATTGAATTAAAGCTCAGCGCCGTAATGTGAGCTATCGGTTTGTTTTGCTCTGATCTTGTTTCCTGGGAAGCAGCAGCAGCCAGGACCACATCCATTACATTCCCGCCGCACCTCGGGCTTCCGCACTCTCTTCCTCCTTTTCGCTCAAACGTATTCTCCTCTGCCCTCTAAAGTCAGCGCCGGCCCTCTCCCCTGATCCCCTTGATCCCTCATCAGGGAGGCCAACTGCAATATCTCCGCTGCTAAATTAGCATTTTTCTCATTACCACCACCTCTGGGCGGCCGCTCGTCTGGGGACCGCGATCTTTTTCCTTCTGCAGCGGGCGTCACGTGGCTCGCTGTTACCTTGTGAAGCTCTCACCGTGTGGGGAGGGAGCCATACTTATTCTGCTTTCTTATTTTCATTTGTTTCACCCTGTTTTACATCTGAAAAAAAGTATTCAAGTGTGTTTGCATAACTGAATAATTATGCACACGTTTGTTTTATTTGATACAGGATTCAATGTGGAGTTTAATTGTACAAATCTTCTTGGGATGAGGAGATTGTTGTGTTTGCAGAAGGGAGATTGATAATAAAGGTCGACAACAAACACTATCAGTTAACATCGGTTGTGATTTCTGTGTGACTGTATAATGGATCAGGCTAGCTAGGATTAGTTAGCTTACTTGATTATACTGTATATGAACATAGGATACGTACACCCCCCATGAGCGTTTATCCCTCTCTCAGCTCAGGTATCGTTGTTGTTCCTAGCACTGGATATTTCTGAAGATTCCCAAAAGTTGTTTTTACCAGGCAACTGCTATAACCACTCTTCAAGTTTTTGGGGGGGTCACCGCCCGGAGTGCATCCGATCACCACGGGCACCACTGTCATCTTTACCATCCAGGCCTTCTCCATCCCCTCTCACTACTGTCATCTTTACCATCCAGGCCTTCTCCATCCCCTCTCACTACTGTCATCTTTACCATCCAGGCCTTCTCCATCCCCTCTCACTACTGTCATCTTTACCATCCAGGCCGTCTCCATCTCCTCTCACTACTGTCATCTTTACCATCCAGGCCTTCTCCATCTCCTCTCACTACTGTCATCTTTACCATCCAGGCCTTCTCCATCTCCTCTCACTACTGTCATCTTTACCATCCAGGCCTTCTCCATCTCCTCTCACTGTCACCTTTACCATCCAGGCCTTCTCCATCTCCTCTCACTACTGTCATCTTTACCATCCAGGCCTTCTCCATCTCCTCTCACTACTGTCATCTTTACCATCCAGGCCTTCTCCATCCCCTCTCACTACTGTCATCTTTACCATCCAGGCCTTCTCCATCTCCTCTCACTGTCATCTTTACCATCCAGGCCTTCTCCATCTCCTCTCACTACTGTCATCTTTACCATCCAGGCCTTCTCCATCCCCTCTCACTACTGTCATCTTTACCATCCAGGCCTTCTCCATCTCCTCTCACTGTCATCTTTACCATCCAGGCCTTCTCCATCCCCTCTCACTACTGTCATCTTTACCATCCAGGCCTTCTCCATCTCCTCTCACTACTGTCATCTTTACCATCCAGGCCTTCTCCATCTCCTCTCACTACTGTCACCTTTACCATCCAGGCCTTCTCCATCCCCTCTCACTACTGTCACCTTTACCATCCAGGCCTTCTCCATCTCCTCTCACTACTGTCACCTTTACCATCCAGGCCTTCTCCATCCCCTCTCACTACTGTCACCTTTACCATCCAGGCCTTCTCCATCTCCTCTCACTACTGTCATCTTTACCATCCAGGCCTTCTCCATCCCCTCTCACTACTGTCACCTTTACCATCCAGGCCTTCTCCATCTCCTCTCACTACTGTCATCTTTACCATCCAGGCCTTCTCCATCCCCTCTCACTACTGTCACCTTTACCATCCAGGCCTTCTCCATCTCCTCTCACTGTCATCTTTACCATCCAGGCCTTCTCCATCTCCTCTCACTACTGTCATCTTTACCATCCAGGCCTTCTCCATCCCCTCTCACTACTGTCATCTTTACCATCCAGGCCTTCTCCATCTCCTCTCACTACTGTCATCTTTACCATCCAGGCCTTCTCCATCCCCTCTCACTACTGTCATCTTTACCATCCAGGCCTTCTCCATCTCCTCTCACTACTGTCATCTTTACCATCCAGGCCTTCTCCATCCCCTCTCACTACTGTCATCTTTACCATCCAGGCCTTCTCCATCCCCTCTCACTACTGTCATCTTTACCATCCAGGCCTTCTCCATCTCCTCTCACTACTGTCACCTTTACCATCCAGGCCTTCTCCATCTCCTCTCACTACTGTCACCTTTACCATCCAGGCCTTCTCCATCCCCTCTCACTACTGTCATCTTTACCATCCAGGCCTTCTCCATCTCCTCTCACTGTCATCTTTACCATCCAGGCCTTCTCCATCTCCTCTCACTACTGTCATCTTTACCATCCAGGCCTTCTCCATCCCCTCTCACTACTGTCATCTTTACCATCCAGGCCTTCTCCATCTCCTCTCACTGTCATCTTTACCATCCAGGCCTTCTCCATCTCCTCTCACTACTGTCATCTTTACCATCCAGGCCTTCTCCATCCCCTCTCACTACTGTCATCTTTACCATCCAGGCCTTCTCCATCTCCTCTCACTACTGTCATCTTTACCATCCAGGCCTTCTCCATCTCCTCTCACTACTGTCACCTTTACCATCCAGGCCTTCTCCATCTCCTCTCACTACTGTCATCTTTACCATCCAGGCCTTCTCCATCCCCTCTCACTACTGTCATCTTTACCATCCAGGCCTTCTCCATCTCCTCTCACTGTCATCTTTACCATCCAGGCCTTCTCCATCTCCTCTCACTACTGTCATCTTTACCATCCAGGCCTTCTCCATCCCCTCTCACTACTGTCATCTTTACCATCCAGGCCTTCTCCATCTCCTCTCACTACTGTCATCTTTACCATCCAGGCCTTCTCCATCCCCTCTCACTACTGTCATCTTTACCATCCAGGCCTTCTCCATCTCCTCTCACTACTGTCACCTTTACCATCCAGGCCTTCTCCATCTCCTCTCACTACTGTCATCTTTACCATCCAGGCCTTCTCCATCTCCTCTCACTACTGTCACCTTTACCATCCAGGCCTTCTCCATCCCCTCTCACTACTGTCATCTTTACCATCCAGGCCTTCTCCATCTCCTCTCACTACTGTCACCTTTACCATCCAGGCCTTCTCCATCTCCTCTCACTACTGTCACCTTTACCATCCAGGCCTTCTCCATCTCCTCTCACTACTGTCACCTTTACCATCCAGGCCTTCTCCATCCCCTCTCACTACTGTCACTTGTACCATGTTCTCCCTGTGCTTGCGTAGGTTTCCTCCAGGTGCTCCGGTTTCCCCTACCACAAAAAAGATTCTAACTAGGTTGAATCCTCCAGCTCTGGTCCTGACCAAGCCGAGCATCAACATCTGGAGATGGGTTCCCGGGCGCTGTTACTACGGCAACTACTGCTCCTGACGTAAGCCTTAGCGGCATCAGGATGGGTCAAATGCAGAGGATTGAATTGCCCTAGGGGGATTAATAAAGTGCACCTTTACCTTTACCATCCAGGCCATCTTCAGCTCCTCTCACTACTGTCACTTGTACCCTCCAGGCTTTCTCTGGCTCCTCTCACTCACACCATTTTCAGCTCAAATCTCTCTGTGATCCTGGGGTTTTCACTGTAAAATAGTCTTATAAATCCAGAAATGAGCCATATAAGGGTTGACCAATCACATGGTTACTTCTCGGGGGAAATTCCGTCACTTTCACTGTCTTTTTTACCATCGCTGTAAACCCTAACTTCAATCCTACTTCAGATATCAAAGTTATTTTAAATAGATTTTTCCCAGTAAGTGAATATTACTCATTTATTGTTAGTTTATTTAAAGCTTGCCCATGTCACTCAGGGTTTTCTTTGAATTGAACTGTTTCTGTTCAAGTAAGCCTCACTTTTGACATTTTGACGTGTAGAGTCTTTAATGGGGCAGGTTTTTTTTTTTTTTTAAATGTAATTTATTATATTCCACACCAAGTAGAGAGGTAACAGTTCAAAATAAAACAAGAATACAAAAGTAAATACATTTTATCCCTCCCCCCTCCCACATCCCACCCCCCCCACCCCCCTCCCACTTCCCACCCCCCAAGATGTCCTGCGACAGGTTTTACCCAAGGCTACAAGCAGTAAAACAAGAACAAAACACAAATCAAAATATCCAAATAATGATAGTAATAATAAAGTTTTGGATTAGGTTCCTTAACATGGAAAAAAAAAAAAAAAAAAAAAAGTTAAAGAAAACAAAAAAAAAAGTAGACACAAGAAAATGAATAAATACAAAAATAATATTATATAATATTCTTCTTACAATGTTCTTAGATTTAATAGATATATAATAATGTTATTCCAAATCTTAATAAAAGTTTCAGGTTTACCACTTATGTTATATTTGATCTTTTCAAGTTCCATGAACATCATCATATCTTTAAGCCATGTGGATACTTTCGGTGCTGTTGTTGATTTCCATTCTAGAGCAATTCTTCTACGTGCGAGTAGTGTTGCAAATGCAATGCTCTTCTGATGGGTCTTTTGGCTCTCAGGTAAGACACCAAAGATTGCTAGTTCAGCACATGGTAGTAGTGATATGTTTAAGGACTCTGACAGATGTTTACTGATCATGGTCCAGTAGTACTGGAGATGTGGACAGGACCATATCATGTGAGACATATTTGCCGGAGACATGTTGCACCTGTTACAGCTATCACTTACATTTGGGTACATTTTTGAAAGTTTATGGTTGGTGAGGTACAGTCTGTGGACAATTTTAAATTGAATTAGGTTAAGCCGGCTACAGGATGTGCTGTCATTTACCAGCGTTAAGGCATTAGACCAATCTTCCACACTCATTGTCTTATGGAGTTCCTTTTCCCATTGTGTTTTCATTTTTTCCAGAGATCCCGTAGTAGCCTTTGAAATTACACAATTAAGTTTTGAGATGAGCCCCTTTTTGATAGGTGGGACATCCAAAATAAAATCAGTTATTGTAGGGGAAGGGGCATTAGGAAAGGTTTGTAAATTTAATTTAACAAAGTTTCGGACTTGAAAGTATCTAAACAAATGAGATTTTGGAAGTTTGTGTTTTTCGCAGATCTCATTAAAATTAACAAACGTGTTTTTAATGTAGAGGTCTTTTACTCTGATCAGGCCAAGTTTGTGCCAGGTAGAATAGCCTCCATCTGAATTTGGGGGGGAGA
Source organism: Knipowitschia caucasica (assembly GCA_964034765.1). Classification (NCBI taxonomy): domain Eukaryota; kingdom Metazoa; phylum Chordata; class Actinopteri; order Gobiiformes; family Gobiidae; genus Knipowitschia; species Knipowitschia caucasica. The sequence continues at coordinate 3,145,731 of OZ035826.1, forward strand.
AAGCATAGTTATTACAGATAGGGCTATGAATAGACATGTCCTGGGAATGTAATGTGCGTCTGAACTGATACCAGATCTTTAATGTGGATGCAACCACTGGGTTAGAAGTGAATTGGTTGATGTTAACAGGCATTTTGGATGTAACTAGTGCCATTAAAGAGGTGGAGCAGGATTTGGCTTCTAGTTCACACAAACTTAATGATTGATCTTGCATCCACATTAGTATTTGTGTGAAGTTGGCACTCCAGTAATAGTGTTTTAAGTTTGGGAGCGCTAAACCGCCTTTTGAGGTATGTCTCTGTAAGAACTCTGCCTTTATCCTGGGTGTTTTGCCTTTCCACAAGAATGAGGTGATTAACGTATTTACCGTCTTAAAAAAGGAGTTTGGTAAGTGAATTGGTAAGCATTGAAAAAGATATAAAAAAGCTGGTAATACATTCATTTTAATACAATTAACTCGGCCAACGAGACTAATATGTAGGTTATCCCATCTATGCAGATCTGCTTTAAGTTTATCTATTATTGATGGGAAATTGTTTTTGTATAACTCAGTCATACTCTTGGATATAAAGATCCCTAAATATTTGAATTTTTCTGAACATATTTTAAATGGAAGGTGTTTTTGATCAACTTGATTAGCATGCTCATTCACAAGGAAACATTCACTTTTGCCAAAGTTTAATTTATATCCAGAAAAGGGGCCAAATCTATTCAGTAATTTAACAATATGTGGGATTACAGAAATAGGATCGGATATGAAAAGCAATAAGTCGTCTGCATATAGGGAAATTTTATTAATTGTATTAAATCTTTCAATGCCTTTAAATTTTGTTTCAGATTTAAGTGCGATTGAGAGGACCTCTATTGTCAGGGCAAAAAGTAGTGGGCTGAGAGGACAGCCTTGGCGTGTCCCTCTGCCAAACTTAAAAAATTGTGATCTAGATCCGTTTGTTATGACTGATGCTTTGGGAGACGAGTATAGAAGCTTTATCCAGGATATATATTTTGGGCCGATATTAAAACATTTTAGAGCCTCGAACAGGAATGTCCATTCAACTCGATCAAAGGCTTTCTCTGCATCCAGCGAGACCACTACTTCTGGGGTCTCACTGGATGCAGGAGAAAGAATAATACTGAGAAGGCGCCGAATGTTGGAAGAAGAATGTCGATTTTTCATAAATCCAGTTTGATCTGAGGAAATTATTTTAGGCATGATTAGTTCCAGTCGACATGCAAGTATTTTAGATAGGATTTTATAGTCTGCATTTAAAAGAGATATAGGTCTATAAGAACTGCATTCGGAGCCTTCTTTACCTGGTTTTAAAATAAGTGTTATTGCAGCTTCTGTTAGAGTTTGTGGCAGAGAGCCCTGGGCCATAGAGTCATTAAACATGTCCAAAATAAGAGGTGCCAGTTTGGTTTGAAATGTTTTGTAAAACTCAATGGGATAACCATCTGGACCAGGGGCCTTTCCACTTTGCATTGCCATAATAGATCTTTTAATCTCATTTATGGAAAGAGGAGTATCTGTATGGCTTGTTTCAGCTTGTGTGAGTACTGGGAATTCAAGACCGTCCAAAAAAAGATTCATTTCCTTGTCGTCTGTGGGAAATTGCGAGGTGTACAGCGTGGAAAAGTATGTTTTGAAGGTTTCATTTATTTTTGAATAATTAGTAGTAAGTTCACCTGATAAGGTTTTAATTTCATTTATTTGGTTCCTAATTGTTTTATTTTTAAGCTGGTGTGCCAGATATCGTCCGGCCTTCTCACCATGCTCATAATTTATTCCACGAAGTTGTTTTAATCGATTTTCAGTTTCTTGGGTGGATAGTAGATTATATGTCATTTGGAGATTTGCTCTTTCTTTTCGTAGTACTGCGGATGAGTTCTTTGACATTGTGTCGTCTAATCGAGCTATATCTTTCAATAGTTGTTCCCTCTCTTGTTTCTTAGCTTTATTTTGTTTTGCGCTGTAAGATATAATCTCGCCTCGTATAACAGTTTTCAATGTTTCCCACAGAAGAGAAGGAGATACAGATTCTGATTTGTTATTTAACAGAAACACATCAATTGCTTCAGAGATTATAGAACAGAAGTTACTATCATTTAAAAGTGAGCAGTCAAACCTCCAAAGGGGCCTTATTTTTTGAACTAGTGATAGGGTCATATCCAGTATAAGAGGGGCATGGTCAGATATGACTATGCTGGAGTAGGTCACATTATTAACATTTGATAGAAGACTTTTATCTATAAAAAATAATCTATTCTTGAAAAAGAGTTGTGAACATTTGAGTAAAAAGAAAATTGCTTTTTATCTGGGTTCAGGGCGCGCCATGGGTCTATTCCTCCAGTTTGTTCCATGAACTGTGATATCATTTTTGACATTTTATGAGGGGAGGTAGTATTTTTGGAAGATTTATCAATCAAGGGATTCATAGTACAGTTCAAGTCTCCTCCCAAAATAAGACGATGTAAATTTAAGTCAGGTAGTACAGAAATAACTGTTTGAAAAAAGGAGGGATCGTCTCTATTTGGTGCATACAAATTAACCAAAGCCACTTTTGTGCCATCCAATTCACCAGTTACAACTAGAAACCGCCCATTCGGGTCATTAATAATACTGATTGGCTTAAAGAAATTTTTTTTATGAATTATTATGGCCACCCCTCTTGATTTACTTTTGAATTTTGAATGGAAGGTTTGCCCGACCCATGACGCTCTCAATCTGTGGTGGTCCTTTGGGACCAGATGAGTCTCCTGCAGAAAGGCTATATCAGTTTTTAATTGTTTTAAATGAGAGATTATCCGCCCTCTTTTAATAGGGCCGTTAAGACCCTTCACATTCCATGAGACAAATCTCAGACCATTTTCCTTGTCACCCATTTTTAATTAATAAAACAATACAACAGAAAAGGCATGAAATATATATTGGTATTAAGGTGTATACTAAGACAGCGGTACCCAGGCAGGACAGCCCCCCACCCCTTTTCCCAGCCCACCCAGCCCCCCCCAAATGATAAAGAAAGATTGACAGGTAAAAAACAAAAAGTGTTCCTAAGCTTGTGCCCACCCAAGGCACAGGCAGCAGGATGGTGTGTGTTGCTTGTATGATGTCCATACCGCATTTTTGAGCGCTCCATTAATGTGTCAGTTAGTCGCCTTATTTGGAGAATGTCTATAAAGTATATACAAAAGGAAGGCTCACCTCACTTCCAGTATAGTTGTCCGGTCCTCTTTTTCAGGAATTTTTCTTTTTTTTTCTTTTCTTTTTTTCCTTCTACTCACGACTAGAACTATTTCGGTCAGCAAAGACTTGAGCTTCTTCGGGAGAATCAAAATAGTGATTTTTATTTCCGCTCCACACCTGCAGGCGAGCGGGGTGTAGTAAGCGGAATTTTATTCCATTGCGATATAGTTTGTTCTTAACTTCTTTGAACGCACCTCGCCTCTTCGCCAAAGCAGCGCTGATATCCGGGTACACTCGAAGTGTTGAGCCGCTATATTCCAGTGGATGTTGCGTGGCCCATCTCCGGAGCGTTTCTTTATCTTGGTAACGCAGGAATTTCACGATGAAGACCCTGGGTTTCGTTGATCCACCCGTGTCTGCCGCTCGAAATCCTGGGGTGCGATGGGCGCGCTCTATCTCCGGGGGGTTTGAGAAGACATCGGGGCCAACCAGCTTCATTATCAGGTTAGCCATAAACTTGATGGGGTCTTGGTCCTTTTCGCTTCCTTCGGGAATGTTGATAATCCTCAGATTTGAACGACGGGATCTATTTTCCAGTTCCTCCACACGATCGTGGAGTATCTGTGTTTCGGTCTTGAGGGTTTTCACCTCGACCTCAATTTCTGTAATGTGTTTGAAGTTTTCTCCGACTGTAACTTCAGTTTGTGTGAGGCGAGTGTTGAACGATGCCACTTGTTGTCCAAGCTGTGACACTGATTGTTTGAGTGATTGTGTTGATTCATTCACCAAAGTTGCCATGTCTTCTTTGAAACTGTCCCGCAGTTTATTAAGCAGTGACTCGAGCTCATATTTGGTCACTGGGTCTGCGGCGCTAGGCTGATTTGCGTCTGGGAGTATTTCATCTCCGCTGCTAGTTGTGAGCTTAGCCACGGAGCTCGCAGCTCGAGTTAGTGGTGGGTTTTGCATGACGAGCTTGAGCTGCTTCTGCTTACTCATTTTTTTAGCGGAGCGTAGAAAATGTACCTTTGTTGTAGATACGGTTTAAATGTCCAATTCAGAAAGTGAGGTTTGAATGAGAAATGTTAAATTCCAAGGTTTGTTCAGAGCGCTCTGCACACACGTGTGTTCACACGGACATCCGTCTTCCCGTCTCGAACCGACAGGATCTCGATGACGGCATAATGAGGCAGGTTTGACAATGTCAGGGTGGCCTGGTGGCTGAGTGGGTAGCACCATTACCTCTCAACTACAGGGGTCTGAGTACAATTCCCAGTCGGAACTTAAGAAGAAATTTAAACTTTATTGCAATCACTTGAGTTACTTGGTAATATCAAGTAAAGGATGTACTCGAGTAATTCAAGTGAAGTTAATACGCAATTTATTTCCATGGTTTTTTCAAGTAAACTTTACTTGTCAGGGTTTACAGAGATTCACCAGCTTCTCTCACCACTGTCTCTCCCTCTGAGCCCTTGGAATTTCTCAAGCTTTTTTTCCTTTTTTTTCCTGATGTTGCCATTGCTTGGAATCTGCCCTTTATCCACCACCACGATGTCTGCTTGGTTAACCATTAACATTTTGCCTGAATCTGGATGTCCCACTGGATCTTCGAAGGTCACCACCTTTGGAGGAGTTTCCCATTTAGACCTTGGGGTTTCCAGCCCAAACTGTGCACATATGTTCCTGTACATATGACAGCCACTTGGTTATGGAAAGATGGATGGATGGATGGATATGTAGCCGATCTCTCCGCGTTGTGTATTGTGTAGGTAAATGCGTCAAGAATCAAACCAGACACAGGGGTTTGTCATTCGAGGGGTTTACTGTGTGAAACACAAAAAATCAAAATGCTGTATAGCACACGGCAGTCCCTGACACAGATCTCCCCTCTGCTTTCTTCCCAGCAACTCGGCTACTAATCTGCATATAATAATGATATTCTTAAAGTGTAATCATATAGTTTTTTTAACCAGTAAACTCCCAATCATGACATTTTTATGAAACAAAAACTAAATCATGTACAAAAGACACTTGTGAAAGAAAATACAAAACATACCTGTGTGAAACACAAAAAATCAAAATGCTGTATAGCACACGGCAGTCCCTGACACAGATCTGCAAACAGAAAAAGTGCCACAGACAACAGTGAGACCATGCTCGCTAGCTTAAATACACTGGCTTTTTCAAAGTGCTATAACTCGATTAAAAAACACTATTTCACACATTTACATTAAACATAAACATTGGCAAGTGCCTTATAAATCATGAACAACAAAAAGAATTGACCTAAATCAACTTTATATGAAATATTTTATAACTTGAATCACGAGAGATTTTACTGCTTACCTCCCCTCTGCTTTCTTCCCAGCAACTGAAGGGGAAGCCCGCGAACCCACAGGAAGTGGCGACACCGCCAAAATAAAAGCCTCGACTTAAAAATATACAGAAATAAAACTTAAATAAAATACCAGTAAATACTAACAAAAAAATATGATTTTGGTGAAATTGACAAGACTCAGACCACATGGGCTACATCCACCCCTCCCAGATTTCGCCAAAATCCACACAAAAACCAAGCAAGGACTCAAGAAAAGCTCTAAGCTTCACATTCAGCTGAAAAGCTACCTATGAAATAGGTTCAGAATAAACATAAGGGTGATCAGACCTTAGTCACTCTTAGATTGATATGATGCCGTGTACACCATACAAACACCTTGCTTATAAAACACTTGAAATGACTGGCAAAAAGGTTTACAAAGCGTGATTCCTTCAAAAACAAAACATACACTTCTGTCCTTTCTCTTTCTAGAACAAAGTCAAAAGTGACTGAGACCTCTTACTGAATGAACTAGCAAGTCCCTTCAAACTTAAAGGTGTCTGTACCATAGTTTCAATGAGACGATTGACCCGTTTACTGACTCTACCTGCCCTTGTTACAACTGCCCCTTCCCCATTAGCATCTGGGTTTGTCTGAATGGGCAAGTCAGGGGTGCCTTGGTCAAAATCTGGACCTGTTTCTACGTCACAATCAGAAGGTAACTGAATCTCAGATGTGTAAGAGTCATTTCCTACAGCCAGGCTAACTACATCACTCTGGACTTCAGTGTGATTCAGTTCATGTCGGGGACCTGTCTCTGGTGAACTCCGACCTGACTGCTCTGACTGGGACACACTTTCACTCTGGTCTAGTTGATCAAGAGAATGTTCTGAAGTATCCAAAACCCACGTGTTTGTCCGATCCATACTATTCTCCACATCCAATGAATCAAGTGTGCACGTTTCATCCACATCACTTGCATCCACCACTGGTAGGAAACTGATATCCAAAAGCAAGTTTCTGTGTACGATTTTTGTAGCACCACTGGGATCCTCCAGCTTGTATGTGTGGTTCTGTAAATTCCTGTCCTTTATTGTGTACACCGTGGAACTCCATTTGTCTGCCAATTTTTTCTTTCCTCTTTCACCCTTGTTTGCAATGAGAACGCGATCTCCAATATTCAGTTGGGTTCCTTTGATCTTTCTGTTATATCCTTTTGCTTGTTTGTCCTGTTCCTTGATACTGTGCTTTTGAGCGATCCTTGCTGCTTCATGCAAATGTGACATGAGTGTTTTAACATAACTTTTGTGATCAACCACAACTGGATCATTGAGCACTTGCTTGAACATAACATCAACAGGGAGTCTTGGGATCCTCCCAAACATCAACTGAAAAGGGGCATATCCTGTCGTCTCATGCACTGTAGAATTGTAGGCAAAGGTCAAAGTTTGTATTTGTTGTGGCCATTTTTGCTTTTGTTTCAAGGGCAACGAGCGGAGCATGTTTCCAAGTGTGCGATTAAATCTCTCTACCCGTACCATTTCCCATGGGATGGTACGCTGTCGTATGAGATTTGGAGACACAAGACAACCTAAGCAGCTCCGCAATCAACTCACTTTCGAAATTTGCTCCCTGGTCAGAGTGTATACGCTCAGGAAAGCCGTACACACAGAACACATGATCCCACAACTTTTTTGCCACTTGTTTAGCTGTTTGGTTTGAACATGGAAAGGCATGAGCCAGCTTGCTGAAATGATCCGTTACAACAAGAACATCTACTGAGTGCTGTTTGCTATCCTCTGCACTCCAAAAGTCTATACATACCAACTCCATAGGTGATGAAGTGCGTATACTTTCAAGAGGAGCACGGGCAGATGGGTCTGGAGTCTTAGCTAGAATACACCTCTGACAACACTTCACGTACTCTTTCACATCAATGTCCATTTTTGGCCAGAAAAATCTTTGTCTGGCCAGATGCATTGTCCTTTCTTGTCCCTGATGTCCTGCGATGTCATGAATGGCATACAGAGCCTTTTCTTTCAAACTTTCAGGAAGGACGAATTGATGTCGTTTGTGTTTACTGATTGGATCTTTTGTGACTCTGTACAAGGCTCCATTTTGTAACCTAAGTCTCTCAAACTGCTTTAACAGAATCATGACCTTTGGATCAAATGTCGCTCTTTCTCGTCTAGATGGACGCTTCTTACGACTGACAAAAAGCACAAGTGCTGAAATGGTGGGATCATTTTCCTGACTGTGCTGCAACTCTGCCAGTGTGAACACAGGAAGCGGGTCTTGACCGGGTGGTACCATGTTCTGAACAGCCTGAATAAACTGTACAGCCCTCGTTTCTGCGGCAGCTTCCCATTCATTGTGAGTTTCCAACAGTGCACTTATTTCAGCTCCACAGATGGATTTTGACTGAGGGACAAGGGCTCTTTTAACTTTGTGACACTGAACTTTGAGACGGAAAGTATCCTGGATACTATCTGGGGTAACACCTTCTGCCTCTGCAACAAGCCGCTCATACTGTTCGGTTATGAGTCTCTGACTAACAGTTTTAGCAAATGGATCTCGGCTAAGTGCATCCGCCACAATGTTCTTAGTCCCTGGAATGTGTTTGAGATCAAATGAGAAAGGAGCGAGTTTGGATACCCAGCGCTGTTCGCAAGCATCTAACTTGGGCTTTGTCATAATATAGGTTAATGGATTATTATCAGTCCATACTGTAAATGAATTGCCTCTCAACCAATGACTGAATTTTTCGCACACGCTCCATTTCAGGGCTAAGAATTCCAAACGGTGGGCAGGGTATTTCTTTTGAGAAGTACTTAACGTTTTGCTTGCAAATGCGATGGGACGAGCTTTCTTTTCACCTGGAGGGATTTGCGAGAGCACAGCTCCGAGCCCATCTAACGAGGCATCGATAGACAAGATCAAGGGCTGACTGAAATCTGGGTGTGAGAGCACAGCACAATTTAAAAGACCATCTTTGAGCTTGGACAATGAAACATCACACTCTTCTGTCCAATCTGAAGGTTTCAACTTGCGAAATGAACCTAAGTTTGACTTGTATTTGACCCTACCACGCTTCTTTTGGCCAGATGTAAGGGCAAACAATGGTTTGGCTAGACTAGAGCAGCCCGGAATAAAGTGTTGATAGTATAGTACCATCCCTAAGAATGACTTAATCCGTTTCACTGAGGGCGTACACCCGTCGTCTTCCATGAGGTCCGCTTTTGTCATTTTAGATATGACCTCTACTTTGTCTGGGTCCACAGCAACACCATTTTTGTCTATTATGTGACCCAAAAACTTAACTGAAGACCTCATCAAATGACATTTTTTAGGACTCAACTTGAGATTGTGTGACCTTAGCCGCTGAAACACGAGTTCTAACCTCTCTAAAGCCTCTCGTTCTGTTGGAGCAAAAACTAAAACATCGTCAAGGTAACAAAGGAGACTAGCAAAGTTTAGATCTCCAAAAATACTGAGCATCATTCTCATAAACGAGGCGGGGCTGTTGCAAAGTCCCTGCGGCATACGATTATACTCGTGCAGTCCCATAGGGGTTGTGAATGCAGTGTACTTTTTGTCTTGCTCTGCCATTGGGATGTTATAAAATCCAGAGGTCAAATCCATCGTACTAAAATAAGCATTTCCACCTAAAGCAGCCAGGCAGTCGGACTGATGCGGGAGAGGATGTGCGTCTTTAAATGTTCTGGCGTTTAACCATCTGAAATCGGTACATAATCTCAGACCTCCATCCTTTTTCCAGACAAGTACGAGCGGAGATGCATATTCACTGACCGATTTCCTTATGAGATCCTGCTCCTCCATCTCTGACAATACTTGGCGCAGCTTTTGATAATGTGCAGGGGGAACACGGCGATAGGGCAAGCGGAATGGTTTTTCATCAGTGAGCCTGATACGATGCACAAAATCTTTAACTTGTCCACAATCCAGGGCGTGTTTAGAGAATATGTCATTGTACTTTTCAAGCAGGGACACTAACTTCTCTCTTCCACTAGGACTCGCGTGACATTCATCAATATCAATCTCTGAAAGTCCCACACTTTTTAATTTCTCTTTCAGACTTAAGGGACAGCTGTCACCATTTTCTTGCTTCACATGCTCCTCAGGCTGACATGATCCTTGGGAGATCTCAAACTCCTCTACTGCGACACATGAGGACACATCTGCGATTTTAGCATTTCTCTTTAGAGTCACAGGTTTGTCTGATAAATTAGTCACTTTCATCGGCACCCACCTATCGCCCCATAATGGCGTGACTATGCGACCGACCATAATGTGGCGTGGCATTGACTTGGAAGAGGTAGGCTCAACTAAAACTGTACTGCCAGGTGACATGGGTGTATTTTTCGGCAGCTTACCCCATACCAAGTGTTCTTGTCTGGCCAACAGCGTGACAGACTGCCGCAGATTGACTGTCCCAATTCTGTCTGGAAGCCCATCTCCTTCACACAGAGAAGAGTTTGCCATGAGATCCAAAAACTGCTCACACTCTGGAGATACACTGCTACTGGAAACAAAGCGCACATAATCATTGGTTGCTTTGAGCTGACGCATTAAATATCTGATGACATTAGTTCCTATTATCAAATCATCCCGCTGACCAGGAACTACGAGGACTGGCACAACACAACTTTGCCCATACAGCTTCATCTCAATGTCGTACGTGCATTTTGGTCTGCTCACTGTTCCTCCACATCCCACAAGCACAATGTCACGTTTCAGAGGGTTAGGATTTGAAAGTGCCATTTTGCTCAACATTTCTGATTCTGCTTTTTCACTGAGAGTGCATGCCATTGATCCTGAATCAAGCATCCCTTTGACTTCCAATGTATTGTTGACTGTGACTGTAGTATAGAACAGCTCATCATAGGGACCCATTCTCTGAGTATTTTGCATTATCACTTTAGCACCAGCCGGGGCTGCAGCGCATGCTTTAGCATAGTGTCGTTGCAGCTCAACATTGAGGGTATCATTTTCAATGCCCACACTTCCCCTCTCCCAATGCGGGCCAGCTAGTTTAAAGGCTGGTTGTTCTGCTGGGGAGATGTTCCATGTTTTTGACCAGGCTGGACATTGGGACAGTCTCTCTTAATGTGATTTGGCTGAAAACATGCTAAACACAAGCGTTTCTGTCTGCAATGTGCAAGCGTTGAATGCTCAAGAGATTGACAAACTCTGCAGGAGCGCCTCTGGAAATGATCTGGTTTGACAGCACTGGACACTACATTGTTATTCTGAGACAGTGCACGGTCAAAAAGGCTCACTAGCATTTTAAGGCATTCATCATTACTTGAAGGCTTGGGACTCTCATTTTGCTTTATTGGCTCTGCTGCATGACTCGCTGTTTCAGAAGGGCTAGGTTCAGGTGTTTGAACGTGAACCGTGACAGGCTGCATGCGTTTTGGCTTAGAAAGACTCAGCTCTTTCCTCTCTGTCTGATAACGATCAATATGCTCCTGCACCTCACTAGCTGTCCATTTGTCCGGTGCTTTGAATCTGAAAACTGCTGCAAGCGTGAGGTCAGGGCAATACTTTACAAACATCATGGCTGCCTCATGACATGGATCTGTCATATTTCTCCCCAGTCTTTTCAAACCTTCCTCGGCTGCGTCCACTGCTTTGTTCAACCGCAGCCAGTACTCGACAGGAGCTTCACCTTGCATTGGGACTGTACTGTAAAAATCAGCCATTGGCATACATGAGTATGTTACATCACTGAAATGTTGTCTGAGAATGTCAAAGATTATGTCTGGATTATCTTGAGGCTTCAGTGAAGAACTGCTCCGCAAAGTCACTCGGACAACATCTTTAGCTTTGCCCATTAGCTTTGACATTATTTCAGAATGCTGCTCATTAACGGGTATTGCTCTCTTCCTGAAATATACTTGAACCATCTCTTGCCATTCACACACTGTGTTCTTATCCAAACCATCTCCTCTAAAGACTGGAGGCTCTCTCACATCTGGCTGTAGGACAAATTTCGCACCTGACAAGTTCAAGTAAGTGGGTTCACTGGACGTCTGCTCTGCGCTACCCTGAGCTGGCATGTCGTTTGAGCTTTGTCCCATTTCACTCCTTAACTGGTCTTTTATAGTCTGTCCTACTTGTTGAGCAATGTGAGTGATCAGTGTGCTTAAATCTGAGTCTGTTACAGCAGATGCACCTAATACACTATCATTTACACTTGTGTAGAAGGTACATTTTCTCGTAACCTGGTAGAACAAAAAGCAGGCGAGCGAACATTTTCTGCACCTCGCACTAGGGTTTGATCCCACTCAATTCTGGGTTTACCTCTGCCCATACCAACAAAAAATGTCTCAGTGGGAACTCTTTGCTTTTCCCCTTCATCCATATTAAAAGTCATTTTGATATTTCACAGAAAACTTGAGTAACTTTAATAACTTCGACCACTGGTTGACTCTCGACGTGTTGGCAGCAACCTCCGGCGACCAAAATGGCGTTGATCCACTGCTCCAGGAACCACGCTGCACCAGACTGAGCGATATGGATCCGGGTCACGGCACCACTGTAGCCGATCTCTCCGCGTTGTGTATTGTGTAGGTAAATGCGTCAAGAATCAAACCAGACACAGGGGTTTGTCATTCGAGGGGTTTACTGTGTGAAACACAAAAAATCAAAATGCTGTATAGCACACGGCAGTCCCTGACACAGATCTCCCCTCTGCTTTCTTCCCAGCAACTCGGCTACTAATCTGCATATAATAATGATATTCTTAAAGTGTAATCATATAGTTTTTTTAACCAGTAAACTCCCAATCATGACATTTTTATGAAACAAAAACTAAATCATGTACAAAAGACACTTGTGAAAGAAAATACAAAACATACCTGTGTGAAACACAAAAAATCAAAATGCTGTATAGCACACGGCAGTCCCTGACACAGATCTGCAAACAGAAAAAGTGCCACAGACAACAGTGAGACCATGCTCGCTAGCTTAAATACACTGGCTTTTTCAAAGTGCTATAACTCGATTAAAAAAACACTATTTCACACATTTACATTAAACATAAACATTGGCAAGTGCCTTATAAATCATGAACAACAAAAAGAATTGACCTAAATCAACTTTATATGAAATATTTTATAACTTGAATCACGAGAGATTTTACTGCTTACCTCCCCTCTGCTTTCTTCCCAGCAACTGAAGGGGAAGCCCGCGAACCCACAGGAAGTGGCGACACCGCCAAAATAAAAGCCTCGATTTAAAAATATACAGAAATAAAACTTAAATAAAATACCAGTAAATACTAACAAAAAAAATATGATTTTGGTGAAATTGACAAGACTCAGACCACATGGGCTACACACACACACACACACACACACACACACACACACACACACACACACAGACACACACACACAAGTATAAAGTCATATCAGGTAAAATAGGTAAAACAATAAAAATAAATGGGGCTGGGAGCAGATGTAACCGGCTGAAGAAGCGTCATCCAAGGAGCCATCTGCACCAGGAGCAGAGAGCCGGCTGCAGCCACAGGCAACGACACAGGACCCAGAGGAGAGAGGGGCCCCAGACCCCACCAGGCCCAGGACTCAGACCCCATAGGACCCAGAGGAGAGAGGAGGCCCCAGACCCCCACCGGATCCAAGAGCCAGTCCCCCGAAGCCACAGCAGACCCCAGCTCTCAGTGCAGAGGGCTCCTCCAGAGGAAACACTGGGGACACTAAAACAATACAATAATACAATAGAAAGTAGAACAATAGAATGTGAAAATAAAAAGAAAAATGGCAGCTGCCTAATATAATAACAATAGTAAATGGGTAGATACAATAAATAATTAAAAATAGTAAATAATAAAAATAAATAAAAATATAATCCGTCTAAAAACATAAATAGATGTACTAAAAAGCAATAATAGATAATAAATACTAATCAAAAGCTGCTCTAAAAAGGTGCGTCTTGAGCCTACTCTTAAAAATATGAACGTTCTCTGCGGCCCTGAGCTCCTCCGGCAGACTGTTCCAGAGACGGGGGCCGTAGTGCTGGAAAGATGCCTCACCGTGAGTGTGTGTCCTGACTTTGGGGATGGTTAGGAGTCTGCTGCCGGAGGAGCGCAGGGGCCGGGAAGGTTCATAGGATAAAAGCAAATCTGAAAGATAAGAAGGCCCAAGACCATTAAGACATTTAAAGACCATTAAAAGAACCTTAAAATCGATTCTGAAACACACGGGGAGCCAATGCAGCGATTTTAAAACCGGTGTAATGTGGTCCCGCCCCCTGGTCTTAGTCAGGACACGTGCGGCCGAGTTTTGAAGTAATTGTAAACCTGAAATGTTCTTTTTGGGAAGACCAGAGAGCAGGGCATTACAGTAGTCAATGCGACTGGTGATAATAAGGTAATACCCTATCCAGTTATTATAAAAGATCCAGTTATTATAATAGATCCAGTTATTATAATAGATCCAGTTATTATAATAGACCCAGTTATTATAATAGACCCAGTTATTATAATAGACCCAGTTATTCTAATAGATCCAGTTATTATAATAGATCCAGTTATTATAATAGATCCAGTTATTATAATAGATCCAGTTATTATAATAGATCCAGTTATTATAATAGACCCAGTTATTATAATAGATCCAGTTATTATAATAGATCCAGTTATTATAATAGACCCAGTTATTATAATAGATCCAGTTATTATAATAGACCCAGTTATTATAATAGATCCAGTTATTATAATAGATCCATAGCGTCAGCACGAACCAAAGAAAGCATATCTGCTTCACCCATACAGCGCTCCACACATACAGTGCCTTGCGAAAGTATTCGGCCCCCTTGAACCTTTCAACATTTCGCCATATTTCAGGCTTCAAACATAAAGATATAAAATTTAAATTTTTTGTCATGAATCAACAACAAGTGGGACACAATCGTGAAGTGGAACAAAATTTATTGGATAATTTAAACTTTTTTAACAAATAAAAAACTGAAAAGTGGGGCGTGCAATATTATTCGGCCCCTTTACTTTCAGTGCAGCAAACTCACTCCAAAAGTTCAGTGAGGATCTTTGAATGATCCAATGTTGTCCTAAATGACTGATGATGATAAATAGAATGCACCCGTGTGTAATCAAGTCTCCGTATAAATGCACCTGCTCTTTGATAGTCTCAGGGTTCTGTTTAAAGCGCAGAGAGAACCATGAAGACAAAGGAACACACCAGGCAGGTCCCAGATACTGTTGTGGAGAAGTTTAAAGCCGGATTTGGATACAAAAAGATTTCCCAAGCTTTAAACATCTCAAGGAGCACTGTGCAAGCAATTATATTGAAATGGAAGGAGTATCAGACCACTGCAAATCTACCAAGACCCGGCCGTCCCTCCAAACTTTCATCTCAAACAAGGAGAAGACTGATCAGAGATGCAGACAAGAGGCCCATGATCACTCTGGATGAACTTAGGAACTTAGGACAACATTGGATCATTCAAAGATCCTCACTGAACTTCTGGACTGAGTTTGCTGCACTGAAAGTAAAGGGGCCGAATAATATTGCACGCCCCACTTTTCAGTTTTTTATTTTTTTTAAAAGTTTAAATTATCCAATAAATTTCGTTCCACTTCACGATTATGTCCCACTTGTTGTTGATTCATGACAAAAAAAATAAAATTTTATATCTTTATGTTTGAAGCCTGAAATGTGGCGAAATGTTGAAAGGTTCAAGGGGGCCGAATACTTTCGCAAGGCACTGTATCTCCACTGCCTCCTGTGATTATCAAATTCAACATTGAAGACAACAGTCAACCTGAAAATCTTGTACACATTGTAGGTTACAGCAGTGCTCTGTCTGCTGTGCTCTAACCTCACTAACTCTAACTAGCTCCACTACACCGCAACAAACAAAGGGACGCTTTATTTTACAAGCTCTGCACAAACCAACGGGCTGTGTGCTCCTGACGGAGGCTTGGTTTGTCTGTTAAATGCATGTGAGAGTTAGAGGTGTGTGTTATGAAGAACTCAAAGAGGCCATGAACAATAATCCACATGAAATCTATAATAATCTATTCAATAAATACCACTTTCCCCCATATTTGTGACTATCCGAACCAAACAATGATGAGGTGAAGAAGCCCAGGGCCTGTAGAGCCAGAAGGCAACACTTCAGAGTCACCACAAACGTACAACTTCATCTGTGGCAAAATGTCTGGTGTCTCTGGTGCTGAAGCTGGGAGTCCCAGGTTTAGTGCTGTGTAGAAGCTCTTTATAGAAACAGTCCTTTTCTCTCCTGTTTGAGTCTGTGTTCTTCTATTGTGCACACTAAATAAATGCTGAGTGTGTTTCACAGGGATCCAGGTCCAAAGGAGCCGCTGGACGCCATCTTGAGGGTGAGTGTCCACCACCGCAGCTTGTGTGGCCTTCTCTGGCTGCTCCTCAGCGTCTCTCTGTGAACTCTTATTGTTCTGTTCCAGCGTCTGCAGGAGGACGTGGTGACTTTTGTCAAAGAGCAGCTGCAGAGGATCCAAAGGCTCCTGGCCTCAGATTACCCAGAATGCTCTGAGAGTGAGGAGGAGAGCAGAGAGGTTCTGAAGATCGCCCTGGACTTCCTGAGGAGGATGAAGCAGGATGAGCTGGTCCAGCGCCTGCAGAGCAGTAAGAACTCTCTGTGTCTGTAGCAACACAACATGTGTTTACTAGAGACACACACATTTCTGGCTCTCAGGCTCTGAACACTCACCACACATCAGTAATGGGCCCAGATTTCACCCAAATCAGAACATTCTTTTGGATCATGGAAGTTACCGACTCAGCCACAAACACATGGTGTTAACTTAAGCTCCGCCCACATGTTCTCCCTCATTTTAAAGATCAGAATCGACAGAATTCACTTGTTATGATATAATCTAAGTATCTATATTTGACAAGTGTATTTCACTTGGTGAAATGTTAGCTGCTAGCTGTTAGCCTTGTTTGTTAGCATCTTTGGCTAACGCTAATGGAGGCGGGGTCAGTTCAGTGGTCACATGGTCACAGCTGTTTGTCTTTATTCAGGAAGCACTGTTGGAGTTTGTAGAGATGAACTGAAGAAGCAGCTGCAGCATAAGTCCAGCCGTGTGTTTGAGGGCGTGGCTAAAGCAGGAGACTCCGCCCCCCTGACCCAGATCTACACAGAGCTCTACATCACAGAGGGCGAGGCCTCAGAGGTCAACCAGGAACATGAGGTCAGACTGATGGAGAGCGCGTCCAGGAGACCAGCCGCTCCAGAGACCACCATCACCTGTGAAGACATGTTTAAGCCCCGCCCACACTCACCACAGCCAATCAGAGCCCTGCTGACGAAGGGCGTGGCCGGCGTGGGGAAGACTGTGCTGACTCAGAAGTTTAGTCTGGACTGGGCTGAAGGCAGAGCTCATCAGGACCTCCAGCTGCTGTTCCCCTTCTCCTTCAGAGAGCTCAATGTTGTGAAGGACAGAAGCTTCAGCCTGGTGGGACTCATACAGCACTTCTTCAGTCCATCCAAAGGTCTCTGCAGCTTTGAAGACCTCCAGGTGCTCCTCATCTTTGACGGTCTGGACGAGTGCAGACTTCCTCTGGCCTTCAGCAGCTCTCGTGTCCTCTCAGACCCCACAGAGTCCGTCTCTCTGGACCTGCTGCTGGTGAACCTCATCAGGGGAAGCCTGCTTCCCTCCGCTCGCCTCTGGATCACCACACGCCCAGCGGCGGCCAATCAGATCCCTGCAGAGTGCGTCTCCATGGTGACAGAGGTCCGAGGCTTCACCGACCCGCAGAAGGAGCAGTACTTCAGGAAGAGGTTCAGAGACGAGCGACAGGCCACAGCGATCATCTCCCACATCAAGAGCGTCCGCAGCCTCCACATCATGTGCCACATCCCAGTCTTCTGCTGGATCCTCTCCACAGTTCTACAGAAGCTTCTGGAACAAACAGAGGAACCAGAGCTGCCCCGGACCCTCACACAGATGTACACACACTTCCTGGTGGTGCAGGCCAAAGTCCACAACATCAAGTATCAGCAGGGATCAGGGGCGGAGCTTCCCTGGACTCCACAGACCAGGGAGATGGTGACGTCTCTGGGAAAACTGGCCTTTGAGCAGCTGCAGAGAGGAAACCTGATCTTCTACGACTGTGACCTGAGCGAGTGTGGGCTGGACGCTGCAGCCGCCTCAGTGTACTCCGGAGTCTTCACACAGGTCTTTAGAGAGGAGCCAGGCCTGTACCAGGACAAGGTCTACTGCTTCATCCATCTGAGTGTGCAGGAGTTTCTGGCTGCTCTTCACGTCCATCAGACCTTCTACAGCTCTGGACAGAACCTGCTGACGACACCACAGTCCTCTGAGAACCTGCTGAAGACACCACAGTCCTCTGAGAACCTGCTGAAGACACCACAGTCCTCTGAGAACCTGCTGAAGACACCACAGTCCTCTGAGAACCTGCTGAAGACACCACAGTCCTCTGAGAACCTGCTGAAGACACCACAGTCCTCTGAGTCTGAGGGAACCTTCTACCGCTGTGCTGTGGACCAGGCCTTACAGAGTCCAAACGGACACCTGGACCTGTTCCTGCGCTTCCTCCTGGGGCTGTCTCTGCCGACCAATCAGAAGCTGCTGTCAGGTCTGACTCAGACAGGAAGTGGCTCAGGGACCAATCAGGAGACAGTAAAGTACATCAAAGAGAAGCTGAATGAAAAGGGTCTGTCTGCAGAGAGAAGCATGAACCTGCTGCACTGTCTGATGGAGCTGAACGACCTCAGTCTGGTGCAGCAGATACAGAGCTACATGAGAGAAGGAGCACTCTCCTGGTTAAGTTCTCCTGCTCATTGGTCGACTCTGTCCTTCGTCTTACTGTCCTCAGACTCAGACCTGCAGGACTTTGACCTGAGGAAATACCGGGCCTCAGAGACAGCTCTCCTGGGTCTGCTGCCGGTGGTCAGAGCCTCCACCAAAGCCCTGTGAGTCCAGACTGTGTTGAAGGTCTTCTGTGGAGGGTCTAGTCTCTAATGTGTCTCTGTCCTCAGGTTGAGGGAGTGTGGACTGTCCCCTCACAGCTGTGGTCCTCTGGCCTCAGTCCTCAGCTCCTCCAGTCTCACACACCTGGATCTGAGTAACAACGACCTCCAGGACTCAGGAGTGGAGCTGCTGTGTTCTGGACTGAAGAGCGCCCCCTGTGGACTGCACACTCTCAGGTGAGACTCCCATGATGCATCTGTGTCCTCTGTGTCCACATGAGTGTAACGCTGTGTGTCTTTAGGCTGTCTGGATGTCTGATCTCAGAGAGGGGCGGGGCTGCTCTGGCCTCAGCTCTAAGCCCCGCCCCCTCCCATCTGAGAGAGTTGGACCTGAGCTACAACCATCCAGGAGGTTCATCAGAGCTGCTGAAGGCTCTACAGGACGACCCACACTGCCCCCTGCAGGAACTCAGGTCTGACTCTGAACTGACCTGGTCTAGGTCTTGGTCTCTGGTCTAGTCCAGGTCCTGGTCTCTGGTCTCTGGTCTTGGTCTCTGGTCCTAGTCCAGGTCTTGGTCTTTGGTCCTGGTCCAGGTCCTGGTCTCTGGTCTCTGGTCTCTGGTCTTGGTCTCTCGTCCAGGTCCAGGTTAGGGTTGGGCGATATTTTTTTTGTACCGGTATACCGGTATAAGTAAATTAAATGATAAGAAAATGCCTTATACTGGTGAAAACGATCATTTAACACTGAAAACAGCAAGCGGAAGACACGTTTGTGTGCGGCGCACTTTGATGATGCATCTGCGCGGCACGTGTAGCAGAGCGGCGTGCAGGGACAACAACAACAGAGCAGAGAGCAAACATGGCTGAGGGCGGCGGTGAAGACCATGGTGAAGACATGCAGATTGTAGAAGACATTGCCAAAACGCGGAGCTACCTCAAACATATGGGAGTAGTTTGGGAACTAGATAAAAAGAAGCAATTGTGTGTAACTATCGACAGTGGATCTAATGTTGTGAAAGCAGCTGCCCTAAACAACTGGACTCTCTCTCTCTCTCATAGTGCCATTGGTAAGCTTTATTTACTGTTTACTGTCATTCATTTTACTTCAATGCATGTGTTTGTCTACATTGCAATATAATTACAAATAAGTTATAATTACATAATTATAGAAACGCAAAAGGATACAAAAAATATATACAGTATTTGATCATTTTGACTATATTGGAATTAGGAAACATAAGCCAAAGTGATCAAATAATTATTTGATAATGCTACACTTTTTATATTACAAAGGACAAACTTTTATATATTTTACAAATTACAAATGTTCACCTTTATTACATGTTGCCTGCAATTTTCAGTATGTACAAAACAGAATTCTCTACAATTCAGTTTTGTTAATACGTTTTATATACAATAGCTGTATTACACATTTTGCTGCCAATAAATCAGTAAATGCACTTTGAGGCAAGTGTGTTTAAAATGATCAGTGCTAAGTTTTTATAGCTTTTATATGAGGCTTTGTTAAAATTATCATATCGTCATATCGTGATACATACCAACAGAAATCGTGATACATGCTGAGGCCCATATCGCCCAACCCTAGTCCAGGTCCTGGTCTCTGGTCTCTGGTCTTGATCTCTGGTCCTGGTCTCTGATCCTGGTCTCTGGTCTCTGGTCTTGATCTCTGGTCCTGGTCCTGGTCTCTGGTCTCTAGTCTTGGTCTCTGGTCCAGGTCTCTGGTCTCTCGTCCTGGTCTCTGGTCTTGATCTCTGGTCCTGTTCTCTCGTCCTGTTCCAGGTCTTGGTCTTGGTCTTTGGTCCTCCAGGTCCTGGTCTCTGGTCTCTAGTCTTGGTCTCTGGTCCAGGTCTCTGGTCTCTCGTCCTGGTCTCTGGTCTTGATCTCTGGTCCTGGTCTCTTGTCTCTTGTCTCTGGTCTTGATCTCTGGTCCTGGTCTCTTGTCTCTGGTCTTGATCTCTGGTCTTGATCTCTGGTCCTGGTCTCTTGTCTCTGGTCTCTGGTCTTGATCTCTGGTCCTGGTCTCTGGTCCCGGCCCCGGTCTTGGTCTCTGGTCCTGGTCCTGGTCATGGTCTCTGGTCCTGGTCCTGGTCTTGGTCTCTGGTCCTGGTCTTGATCTCTGGTCCTGGTCCTGGTCCTGGTCCAGGTCTTGGTCTGGTCTGGTCCTGGTCCTGGTTGGTCTTGGTCTCTGGTCCTGGTCTCTGGTCTTGATCTCTGGTCCTGGTCCTGGTCTCTGGTCCTGGTCCTGGTCCTGTTCCAGGTCCAGGAGGTCCAGGTCCAGGTCCAGGTCCAGGTCTCTAGGTCTCTGGTCCTGGTCCTGGTCCTGGTCTCTGGTCTTGATCTCTGGTCCTGGTCCTGTTCCAGGTCCAGGAGGTCCAGGTTCAGGTCCAGGTCTCTGGTCTCTGGTCCTAGTTCAGGTCTTGGTCTCTGGTCCTGGTCTTGGCCTCTGGTCCTGGTCCAGGTTTTGGTCTCTGGTCCTAGTCCAGGTCTTGGTCTCTGGTCCTGGTCCTGGTCTTGGTCTCTGGTCTTGGTCCTGGTCCTTGTCCTGGTCCTGGTCTAGATCTTGGTCTATGGTCTTGGTCCTAGTCCTTGTCTAGATCTTGGTCTCTGGTCTTGGTCCTGGTCCTGGTCCTGGTCATGGTCTTGGTCTCTGGTCGTGGTCCTGGTCTAGATCTTGGTCTCTGGTCTTGGTCCTGGTCCAGGTCCTGGTCCTGGTCCTGGTCCTGGTCTAGATCTTGGTCTCTGGTCTCTGGTCTCTCGTCCTGGTCTATGGTCTTGATCTCTGGTCCTGGTCTCTGGTCCCGGCCCCGGTCTTGGTCTCTGGTCCTGGTCCTGGTCATGGTCTCTGGTCCTGGTCCTGGTCTTGGTCTCTGGTCCTGGTCTTGATCTCTGGTCGTGGTCCTGGTCCTGATCCAGGTCTTGATCTCTGGTCGTGGTCCTGGTCCTGGTCCAGGTCTTGGTCTCTGGTCCTGGTCTCTGGTCTTGATCTCTAGTCCTGGTCTCTTGTCTCTGGTCCTGGTCCTGGTCCTGTTCCAGGTCCAGGAGGTCCAGATCCAGGTCCAGGTCCAGGTCTCTAGGTCTCTGGTCCTGGTCCTGGTCCTGGTCTCTGGTCTTGATCTCTGGTCCTGGTCCTGTTCCAGGTCCAGGAGGTCCAGGTTCAGGTCCAGGTCTCTGGTCTCTGGTCTCTGGTCCTAGTCCAGGTCTTGGTCTCTGGTCCTGGTCTTGGCCTCTGGTCCTGGTCCAGGTTTTGGTCTCTGGTCCTAGTCCAGGTCTTGGTCTCTGGTCCTGGTCCTGGTCTTGGTCTCTGGTCTTGGTCCTGGTCCTTGTCCTGGTCCTGGTCTAGATCTTGGTCTATGGTCTTGGTCCTAGTCCTTGTCTAGATCTTGGTCTCTGGTCTTGGTCCTGGTCCTGGTCATGGTCTTGGTCTCTGGTCGTGGTCCTGGTCTAGATCTTGGTCTCTGGTCTTGGTCCTGGTCCAGGTCCTGGTCCTGGTCCTGGTCCTGGTCTAGATCTTGGTCTCTGGTCTTGGTCCTGGTCCTGGTCCTGATCCTGGTCCAGGTCTTGGTCTCTGGTCCAGGTCCTGGTTTCTGGTCCTGGTCTTGGCCTCTTGTCTTGGTCTTGGTCCAGCTCCTGGTCCTGGTCTAGATCTTGGTCTCTGGTCCTGGTCCTGGTCCAGGTCCTGCTCCGGGTCCTGCTCCTTCTCCTGGTCCTGGTCCTGGTCCAGGTCTTGGTCTCTGGTCCTGGTCCAGGTCCAGGTCTTGGTCTCTGGTCGTGGTCCTGGTCCTGGTCTAGATCTTGGTCTCTGGTCTTGGTCCTGGTCCAGGTCCTGGTCCTAGTCCTGGTCTAGATCTTGGTCTCTGGTCTTGGTCCAGGTCCTGGTCCTGGTCCTGGTCCAGGTCTTGGTCTCTGGTCCTGGTCCAGGTCTAGATCTTGGTCTCTGGTCTCTGGTCTTGGTCCTGGTCCTGGTCCTGGTCATGGTCTTGGTCTCTGGTCGTGGTCCTGGTCCTGGTCTAGATCTTGGTCTCTGGTCTTGGTCCTGGTTTCTGGTCCTGGTCTTGGCCTCTTGTCTTGGTCTTGGTCCAGCTCCTGGTCCTGGTCCTGGTCTAGATCTTGGTCTCTGGTCCTGGTCCAGGTCTAGATCTTGGTCTCTGGTCTCTGGTCTTGGTCCTGGTCCTGGTCCTGGTCATGGTCTTGGTCTCTGGTCGTGGTCCTGGTCCTGGTCTAGATCTTGGTCTCTGGTCTTGGTCCTGGTCCAGGTCCTGGTCCTGGTCCTGGTCCTGGTCTAGATCTTGGTCTCTGGTCTTGGTCCAGGTCCTGGTCCTGGTCTAGATCTTGGTCTCTGGTCCTGGTCCTGGTCCAGGTCCTTCTCCTGGTCCTGGTCCTGGTCCAGGTCTTGGTCTCTGGTCCTGGTCCAGGTCCAGGTCTTGGTCTCTGGTCGTGGTCCTGGTCCTGGTCTAGATCTTGGTCTCTGGTCTTGGTCCTGGTCCTGGTCCTGGTCCTGGTCCTGGTCCTGGTCCTGGTCTAGATCTTGGTCTCTGGTCTTGGTCCAGGTCCTGGTCCTGGTCCAGGTCTTGGTCTCTGGTCCAGGTCCTGGTTTCTGGTCCTGGTCTTGGCCTCTTGTCTTGGTCTTGGTCCAGCTCCTGGTCCTGGTCCTGGTCTAGCTCTTGGTCTCTGGTCGTGGTCCTGTTCCAGGTCTAGATCTTGGTCTCTGGTCTTGGTCCTGGTCCTGGTCCAGGTCCTGCTCCGGGTCCTGCTCCTGGTCCTTCTCCTGGTCCTGGTCCAGGTCCTGGTCCAGGTCTTGGTCTCTGGTCCTGGTCCAGGTCTTGGTCTCTGGTCCTTGTCCAGGTCTCTGGTCCTGGTCCTGGTCCTGGTCCTGGTCCTGGTCCAGGTCTTGGTGTCTGGTCCTGGTCCTGGTCCTGGTCCAGGTCCAGGTCTTGGTCTCTGGTCCTGGTCCTGGTCCTGGTCCTGGTCCTGGTCCTGGTCTCCTGGTCCTGCTCCTGGTCCTGGTCCAGGTCCTGGTCCAGGTCCTGGTCTCTGGTCCTGCTCCAGGTCCAGGTCTTGGTCTCTGGTCCTGGTCTTGGTCTCTGGTCCTGGTCCAGGTCTCTGGTCCTTGTCCTGGTCCTGGTCCTGCTCCTGGTCCTGATCCTGGTCCAGGTCTTGGTCTCTGGTCCTGGTCCTGGTCCAGGTCCAGGTCTTGGTCTCTGGTCCTGGTCCTGGTCCAGGTCCAGTCTTGGTCTCTGGTCCTGGTCCAGGTCTTGGTCTCTGGTCCTGGTCCAGCTCCAGGTCTTGGTCTTTGGTCCTGGTCTTGGTCTCTGGTCCTGGTCCTGGTCCTGATCCTGGTCCAGGTCTTGGTCTCTGGTCCCGGTCCAGGTCCAGGTCTTGGTCTCTGGTCCTGGTCCTGGTCCTGGTCCTGGTCCTGGTCCAGGTCCAGGTCTTGGTCTCTGGTCCAGGTCTTGGTCTCTGGTCCTGCTCCGGGTCCTGGTCCAGGTCCTGCTCCTGGTCTTGGTCTTGGTCTCTGGTCCTGGTCCTGGTCCTGGTTCTGGTCCTGGTCCTGGTCCTGGTCCTGGTCCAGGTCCAGGTCTTGGTCTTGGTCTCTGGTCCTGGTCCTGGTCTTGGTCTCTGGTCTTGGTCCTGGTCCTGGTCCTGGTCTTGGTCTCTGGTCTTGGTCCAGGTCCTGGTCCAGGTCCAGGTCTTGGTCTCTGGTCCAGGTCCTGGTTTCTGGTCCTGGTCTTGGCCTCTTGTCTTGGTCTTGGTCCAGCTCCTGGTCCTGGTCCTGGTCTAGATCTTGGTCTCTGGTCTTTGTCCTGGTCCAGGTCCTGCTCCGGGTCCTGCTCCTGGTCCTTCTCCTGGTCCTGGTCTTGGTCTCTGGTCCTGGTTCAGGACCAGGACCAGAGACCAAGACCTGGACCAGGACCAGGACCAGAGACCAAGACCTGGTCTCTGGTCCTGGTCTTGGTCTCTGGTCCTGGTCCAGGTCTCTGGTCCTGGTCCTGGTCCAGGTCTTGGTCTCTGGTCCTGCTCCGGGTCCTGCTCCTGGTCCTTCTCCTGGTCCTGGTCCAGGTCCTGGTCTCTGGTCCTGGTCCAGGTCCAGGTCTTGGTCTCTGGTCCTGGTCTTGGTCTCTGGTCCTGGTCCAGGTCTCTGGTCCTGGTCTGGTCCTGGTCCTGGTCCAGGTCTTGGTCTCTGGTCCTGGTCCTGGTCCTGGTCCAGGTCTTGGTCTCTGGTCCTGGTCCTGGACTTGGTCTCTGGTCCTGGTCCAGGTCTCTGGTCCTGGTCCTGGTCCTGGTCCTGGTCCTGGTCCTGGTCCTGGTCCTGGTCCAGGTCCTGCTCCGGGTCCTGCTCCTGGTCCTTCTCCTTGGTCCAGGTCTTGGTCTCTGGTCCTGGTCCAGGTCCAGGTCCAGGTCTTGGTCCTGGTCCTGCTCCTGCTCCTGGTCCTGGTCCAGGTCTTGGTCTCTGGTCCTGGTCCTGTTCCAGGTCCAGGTCTTGGTCTCTGGTCCTGGTCCAGGTCTTGGTCTCTGGTCCTGCTCCTGGTCCAGGTCCTGCTCCTGGTCCAGGTCTTGGTCTCTGGTCCTAGTCCTGGTTCTGATCCTGGTCCTGGTCCAGGTCCAGGTCCAGGTCCAGGTCTTGGTCTCTGGTCCTGGTCTCTGGTCTCTGGTCCTGGTCCAGGTCTTGGTCTCTGGTCCTGCTCCTGGTCCAGGTCCTGCTCCTGGTCCAGGTCTTGGTCTCTGGTCCTGGTCCTGGTTCTGATCCTGGTCCTGGTCCAGGTCCAGGTCCAGGTCTTGGTCTCTGGTCCTGGTCTCTGGTCTCTGGTCTCTGGTCCTGGTCTCTGATCCTGGTCCTGGTCTCTGGTCCAGGTCTTGGTCTCTGGTCCTGCTCCTGGTCCAGGTCTTGGTCTCTGGTCCTGATCCTGGTCCTGATCCTGGTCCTGGTCCAGGTCTTGGTCTCTGGTCCTGGTCCTGGTCCAGTCCTGGTCTCTGGTCTCTGGTCTCTGGTCCTGGTCTCTGGTCTCTGGTCTCTGGTCTCTGGTCTCTGGTCTCTGGTCTCTGGTCTCTGGTCCTGGTCCTGGTCCAGGTCCAGGTCTCTGGTCTCTGGTCCTGGTCCTGATCCTGGTCCTGCTCCTGGTCCTGCTCCTGGTCCTGGTCCTGGTCCTGCTCCTGGTCTCTGGTCCTGGTCCTGGTCCTGGTCCAGGTCCAGGTCTTGGTCTCTTGTCTCTTGTCCTGGTCCCTGGTCTCTGGTCAATGGTCTCTGGTCCAGGTCCTGGTCCAGGTCCTGCTCCGGGTCCTGCTCCTGGTCCTTCTCCTGGTCCTGGTCCAGGTCCTGGTCCAGGTCTTGGTCTCTGGTCCTGGTCCAGGTCCAGGTCCAGGTCTTGGTCCTGGTCCTGCTCCTGGTCCTGGTCCAGGTCTTGGTCTCTGGTCCTGGTCCTGTTCCAGGTCCAGGTCTTGGTCTCTGGTCCTGCTCCTGGTCCAGGTCTTGGTCTCTGGTCCTAGTCCTGGTTCTTATCCTGGTCCTGGTCCAGGTCCAGGTCCAGGTCCAGGTCTTGGTCTCTGGTCCTGGTCTCTGGTCTCTGGTCCAGGTCCAGGTCTTGGTCTCTGGTCCTGCTCCAGGTCCTGCTCCTGGTCCAGGTCTTGGTCTCTGGTCCTGGTCCTGGTTCTGATCCTGGTCCTGGTCCAGGTCCAGGTCCAGGTCTTGGTCTCTGGTCCTGGTCTCTGGTCTCTGGTCTCTGGTCCTGGTCTCTGATCCTGGTCCTGGTCTCTGGTCCAGGTCTTGGTCTCTGGTCCAGGTCTTGGTCTCTGGTCCTGCTCCTGGTCCAGGTCTTGGTCTCTTGGCCTGGTCCTGGTTCTGATCCTGGTCCTGGTCCAGGTCCAGGTCTTGGTCTCTGGTCCTGGTCTCTGGTCCTGATCCTGGTCCTGGTCCTGATCCTGGTCCAGGTCTTGGTCTCTGGTCCTGGTCCTGGTCCTAGTCCTGGTCTCTGGTCCTGGTCTCTGGACTCTGGTCTCTGGTCTCTGGTCTCTGGTCTCTGGTCTCTGGTCTCTGGTCTCTGGTCCTGGTCCTGGTCCTGGTCCAGGTTTCTGGTCTCTGGTCCTGGTCCTGATCCTGGTCCTGGTCCTGGTCCTGGTCCTGCTCCTGGTCCTGGTCCTGGTCCTGGTCCAGGTCCAGGTCCCTGGTCTCTGGTCAATGGTCTCTGGTCTTGATCTCTGGTCTCTGGTCTCTGGTCCTGGTCCTGGTCTCTGGTCCTGGTCCTGGTCCTGGTCCTGGTCCAGGTCCAGGTCTCTGGTCCTGGTCCTGATCCTGGTACTGGTCCTGGTCCTGGTCCTGGTCCTGGTCCTGGTCTCTGGTCCTGGTCCTGGTCCTGGTCCTGGTCCTGGTCCAGGTCCAGGTCCAGGTCCAGGTCCAGGTCTTGGTCTCTTGTCTCTTGTCTCTTGTCTCTTGTCTCTTGTCTCTTGTCTCTTGTCCTGGTCCTGGTCCTGGTCCTGGTCCCTGGTCTCATGGTCTATGGTCTCTGGTCTCTGGTCTCTGGTCCCTGGTCCCTGGTCCCTGGTCCTGGTCCTGGTCCTGGTCCTGGTCCTGGTCCTGGTCCAGGTCCAGGTCTTGGTCTCTTGGTCTCTTGGTCTCTTGTCTCTTGTCCTGGTCCTGGTCCTGGTCCTGGTCCTGGTCCAGGTCCAGGTCCAGGTCTCTGGTCCTGGTCCTGATCCTGCTCCTGGTCCTGGTCCTGGTCCTGGTCCTGGTCTCTGGTCCTGGTCCTGGTCCTGGTCCTGGTCCAGGTCCAGGTCCAGGTCTTGGTCTCTTGTCTCTTGTCCTGGTCCTGGTCCCTGGTCTCTGGTCTATGGTCTCTGGTCTTGATCTCTGGTCTCTGGTCTCTGGTCCTGGTCTCTGGTCCTGGTCCTGGTCCTGGTCCTGGTCCAGGTCCAGGTCTCTGGTCCTGGTCCTGATCCTGGTACTGGTCCTGGTCCTGCTCCTGGTCCTGGTCCTGGTCCTGGTCTCTGGTCCTGGTCCTGGTCCTGGTCCTGGTCCTGGTCCTGGTCCAGGTCCAGGTCCAGGTCCAGGTCCAGGTCTTGGTCTCTTGTCTCTTGTCCTGGTCCTGGTCCCTGGTCTCTGGTCAATGGTCTCTGGTCTTGATCTCTGGTCTCTTGTCTCTTGTCCTGGTCTCTGGTCTCTGGTCTCTGGTCTCTGGTCTCTGGTCTTGGTCTCTTGTCTCTTGTCTCTTGTCCTGGCCCTGGTCCCTGGCCCTGGTCCCTGGTCCCTGGTCTTGGTCTCTTGTCTCTTGTCTCTTGTCTCTTGTCTCTTGTCCTGGTCTCTGGTCTCTGGTCTCTGGTCTCTGGTCTCTGGTCTCTGGTCTCTGGTCCTGGTCTAAAGTGCCTTGTGTGTTGCAGGTTGGATCCTGCTGGAGAACAGTGGATGGTTCCAGGACTGAGGAAGTGTGAGTTTCTCATTCACTTTATATAAAGTTATTTATATAAAGTTATTTATATAAAAGTTATTTATATAAAGTTATTTATATCAAGTTATTTATATCAAGTTATTTATATCAAGTTATTTATATCAAGTTATTTATATAAAGTTATTTATATAAAGTTATTTATATCAAGTTATTTATATCAAGTTATTTATATCAAGTTATTTATATCAAGTTATTTATATCAAGTTATTTATATCAAGTTATTTATATCAAGTTATTTATATCAAGTTATTTATATCAAGTTATTTATATCAAGTTATTTATATCAAGTTATTTATATCAAGTTATTTATATAAAGTTATTTATATCAAGTTATTTATATCAAGTTATTTATATCAAGTTATTTATATCAAGTTATTTATATCAAGTTATTTATATCAAGTTATTTATATCAAGTTATTTATATCAAGTTATTTATATAAAGTTATTTATATAAAGTTATTTATATAAAGTTATTTATATAAAGTTATATAAAGTTATTTATATAAAGTTATTTATATAAAGTTATTTATATAAAGTTATTTATATAAAGTCATTTATATAAAGTCATTTATATAAAGTTATTTATATACAAGTCATTTATATAAAAGTTATTTATATACAAGCTATTTATATACAAGTCATTTATATAAAAGTTATTTATATACAAGTTATTTATATAAAGTTATATATATAAAGTTATTTAGATAGTTATTTATATAAAGTTATTTATATAAAGTTATTTATATAAAGTTATTTATATAAAAGTTATTTATATAAAAGTTATTTATATAAAGTTATTTATATAAAGTTATTTATATAAAGTTATTTATATAAAGTTATTTATATAAAGTCATTTATATAAAGTCATTTATATAAAGTCATTTATATAAAGTCATTTATATAAAGTCATTTATATAAAGTTATTTATATAAAGTTATTTATATAAAAGTTATTTATATAAAGATATTTATATAAAGTTATTTATATAAAGTTATTTATATAAAG
Organism: Knipowitschia caucasica; assembly: GCA_964034765.1. NCBI lineage: Eukaryota > Metazoa > Chordata > Actinopteri > Gobiiformes > Gobiidae > Knipowitschia > Knipowitschia caucasica. Next base: position 3,174,676 of record OZ035826.1, read on the forward strand.
TTATTTATATAAAGATATTTATATAAAGTTATTTATATAAAGTTATTTATATAAAGTTATCTTTACTCTGTGGTTAAAGCGTCTGGAGCTGATGTTTCTTCTTGTTTTGTGTTTTTCCTCAGATTCCTGTGCGTTTTCTCTGGATCCAAACTCGGCTCACAGAATCCTCAAACTGTCTGAGGACAAACGGACAGTGACCAGAGGGACAGAGGAGCAGCAGTGTCCAGGGCATCAGGACAGATTTACAGACCAGCCACAGGTCCTGAGCAGCACTGGCCTGAGGGGGCGCTGTTACTGGGAGGTGGACTGGACCTGGGGGAGGGGGGGGGGCATTGTGATCGCAGTGAGTCACAGAGGAATCAGACGCAGAGGGACGAGAGAAGAGAGTGGGTTTGGAAATGATCAGTCCTGGAGATCTGAGGGTCTATGATGGAGGTTACTTTTTATATCACAACAACAGAGAAACAGCCTCCTCCTCCTTCTCCTCCTCCTCCTCCTCCTCCTCCTCCTCAGGTCGAGTGTCTGTGTTCCTGGACTCTGAGGCTGGATCTCTGTCCTTCTATGAGGTCGTCTCTGATGGAGAACTGTTCCACCTCGGCACCTTCACCTCCTCCTTCTCTGAGCCTGTGTTTCCTGGGTTTAGACTGGAGCATGAAGGTTCCTCTGTGTCTGTGGTGGATCTGAGGAGAGCGCCCCCTGCTGGACTGAGGTCTTAAGGTTCCTCTGTGTCTGTGGTGGATCTGAGGAGAGCGCCCCCTGCTGGACTGAGGTCTGAAGGTTCCTCTGTGTCTGTGGTGGATCTGAGGAGAGCGCCCCCTGCTGGACTGAGGCATGAAGGTTCCTCTGTGTCTGTGGTGGATCTGAGGAGAGCGCCCCCTGCTGGACTGAGGTCTGAAGGTTCCTCTGTGTCTGTGGTGGATCTGAGGAGAGCGCCCCCTGCTGGACAATACAATACTTCTTCTTAACTCGCTGTAATGTCTTCATAAAAGCAGAAAGTAAATATCAATATATCTGTACATTGATGGTGTCGATGGTGATGTCACACTCTGTCGATGGTCCCTGTTTATGGTCCGTCACCTTTAGCTTCAATCAGGAACTTGTGGCACTTATAACATATTCCCCATAAGCCTTAAAGGTCCCATATTCCACTTTTGGACCTTTCTCTGCTTAAAACATCATCACAGTTCTAGTAGTTTTTTCATTGATTCGCTCGAGCTTTAGTTGGAGAGCGATCTTTCTCTTTCATTCTCCAGAGGAAACAAAACGACTGGATTCAGATGGACATAGGTTCGAGGACATGGGGCTCTTTGCCACGGATCATTGTTGGAAAAACTTTATTCTTATTTAAAGATGAACATTTAGCTTCACTTCTGCAATGGCTGCTCACAGGAAGTATGACCATATTAGTCCTGACTAGAACCAGGAAGTATGACCATATTAGTCCTGACTAGAACCAGGAAGTATGACCATATTAGTCCTGACTAGAACCAGGAAGTATGACCACATTAGTCCTGACTAGAACCAGGAAGTATGACCACATTAGTCCTGACTAGAACCAGGAAGTATGACCATATTAGTCCTGACTAGAACCAGGAAGTACGACCATATTAGTCCTGATTAAAACCAGGAAGTATGACCACATTAGTCCTGACCAGAGCCAGGAAATTCAAACTTTGAAAAGAAACCTTATTTTAGGTGCACTTTGGCTACATTTATGATTTTAATGTTTTAATGTTTTTAATAACTTTAATGTTCTTAATAACCTGTGATTTTAATGATTTTAAAAACTTGTGTGATTTTATTTTGATGTTTTAAATGTTCTTGGGATCCCATTGTGTGTTTAATGCCCTTTGGGATTGTAAGTGTTTAATGTTCTGTAGATCTGACTATGATGTGTGCCTGATGTGTGTTGTGCGGTGCTTTGTGTTGCCGTGTGTAGGAAAGGCACTATACAAATAAAAGTAGATTGATTGATGGTTCGACAGGACGACCAGAAAGACTTCATTATTGTTCCTTTAAGACCAGAGAGAGACCAGAGAGAGACCAGAGAGAGACCAGAGAGAGACCAGAGAGAGACCAGAGAGAGACCAGAGAGAGAGACCAGAGAGAGACCAGAGAGAGACCAGAGAGAGACCAGAGAGAGACCAGAGAGAGACCAGAGAGAGACCAGAGAGAGACCAGAGAGAGACCAGAGAGAGACCAGAGAGAGACCAGAGAGAGACCAGAGAGAGACCAGAGAGAGACCAGAGAGAGACCAGAGAGAGAGACCAGAGAGAGACCAGAGAGAGACCAGAGAGAGACCAGAGAGAGACCAGAGAGAGACCAGAGAGAGACCAGAGAGAGACCAGAGAGAGACCAGAGAGAGAGACCAGAGAGAGACCAGAGAGAGACCAGAGAGAGACCAGAGAGAGACCAGAGAGAGACCAGAGAGAGAGACCAGAGAGAGACCAGAGAGAGACCAGAGAGAGACCAGAGAGAGACCAGAGAGAGACCAGAGAGGGACCAGAGAGAGACCAGAGAGAGACCAGAGAGAGAGACTAGAGAGAGACCAGAGAGAGACCAATGAGAGAGACCAGAGAGAGACCAGAGAGAGAGACCAGAGAGAGACCAGAGAGAGACCAGAGAGAGACCAGAGAGAGACCAGAGAGAGACCGGAGAGAGACCAGAGAGGGACCAGAGAGAGACCAGAGAGAGACCAGAGAGAGAGACTAGAGAGAGACCAGAGAGAGACCAGAGAGAGACCAGAGAGAGACCTGAGAGAGACCAGAGAGAGACCAGAGAGAGACCAGAGAGAGACCAGAGAGAGACCAGAGAGAGAGACCAGAGAGAGACCAGAGAGAGAGACCAGAGAGAGACCAGAGAGAGAGACCAGAGAGAGGACAGAGAGAGAGAAACCAGAGAGATGTCTATAGTTAATTGCTTTATTTTAATTGTTCTTTACTTTATTTTCATTATTTTTATTTAAAGCAGACTTTTATATTTTAATCTGTTACTTTTATCTGTGCAGCACTTTGGAAACGTGTTTTATACAATGTGCTACATAAATAAATTGATTGGATTATAATAATAATGCATCGGTTTTATAAAGCGCTTTTCTGGACACTCAAAGAAGCTTCACATGTGTCATTATTCATTCTCTCCAAACACGGTGGTGATAAACTACTACTGTAGCCACAGCTGCCCTGGGGCACACTGACAGAAGAGAGGAGCCACAGCTGCCCTGGGGCAGACTGACAGAAGCGAGGCAACCATGTGCCATCAGCCCCACGAGTGAGAGAAGGATGGAGCAGGAGGGGTCTTGTTCACGAGTGAGAGAAGGATGGAGCAGGAGGGGTGGTAAAGAGGGAGCAGCGTCTGCAGTCAGAGCTCCCTCACCTATGGTCATGAGGGAGGAGCGTCTGCAGTCAGAGCTCCCTCACCAATGGTCCTGAGGGAGCAGCGTGTGTAGTCAGAGCTCCTTCACCTATGGGCATGAGGGAGCAGCGTCTGCAGTCAGAGCTCCCTCACCTATGGTCATGAGGGAGCAGCGTCTGCAGTCAGAGCTCCCTCACCTATGGTCATGAGGAAGCAGCGTCTGCAGTCAGAGCTCCCTCACCTATGGTCATGAGGGAGCAGCGTCTGCAGTCAGAGCTCCCTCACCTATGGTCATGAGGGAGCAGCGTCTGCAGTCAGAGCTCCCTCACCTATGGTCATGAGGGAGCAGGGTCTGCAGTCAGAGCTCCCTCTGAGTTCATTCTATTGCTTGGTTATCATTAGTTAGGTCTATGGGCTGCACAGGAAGGATGATGTCATTTCCTGTTACCAAAGAACAGCTCGTTTGTGGTGAGTCGTAGGCTGTGTAGGCCCCGCCCACACGGAGCCTAAACGAAGGAGGAGAGAGACCAGAGAGACCAGAGGGAGACCAGAGAGAGACCAGAGAGAGACCAGAGAGAGACCAGAGAGAGACCAGAGAGAGACCAGAGAGAGACCAGAGAGAGACCAGAGAGAGACCAGAGAGACCAGAGAGACCAGAGAGAGACCAGAGAGAGACCAGAGAGATCAGAGGGAGACCAGAGAGAGACCAGAGGGAGACCAGAGAGAGACCAGAGAGAGACCAGAGAGAGACCAGAGAGAGACCAGAGAGAGACCAGAGAGACCAGAGAGACCAGAGAGAGACCAGAGAGAGACCAGAGAGATCAGAGGGAGACCAGAGAGAGACCAGAGAGAGAGACCAGAGAGACCAGAGGGAGACCAGAGAGAGACCAGAGAGAGACCAGAGAGAGACCAGAGAGAGTCCAGAGAGGGACCAGAGCGAGACCAGAGAGAGACCAGAGAGACCAGAGGGAGACCGAGGGGGACCAGAGAGAGACCAGAGAGACCAGAGAGAGACCAGAGAGACCAGAGGGAGACCAGAGAGAGACCAGAGAGAGACCAGAGAGAGACCAGAGAGACCAGAGAGAGAGACCAGAGAGAGACCAGAGAGAGACCAGAGAGACCAGAGAGAGACCAGAGAGAGACCAGAGAGATCAGAGGGAGACCAGAGAGAGACCAGAGAGAGAGACCAGAGAGACCAGAGGGAGACCAGAGAGAGACCAGAGAGAGACCAGAGAGAGAACAGAGAGAGTCCAGAGAGGGACCAGAGAGAGACCAGAGAGAGACCAGAGAGACCAGAGGGAGACCGAGGGGGACCAGAGAGAGACCAGAGAGAGAGACCTGAGAGAGACCAGAGAGAGACCAGAGAGAGACCAGAGAGAGACCAGAGAGAGACAGAGAGAGACCAGAGAGAGACCAGAGAGAGACCAGAGAGAGACCAGAGAGAGACCAGAGGGAGACCAAAGAGAGACCAGAGAGAGGCCAGAGGGAGACCAGAGAGAGACCAGAGAGAGACCAGAGAGACACCAGAGAGACACCAGAGAGACACCAGAGGGACCAGAGAGAGACCAGAGAGAGACCGGAGAGAAAGACCAGAGAGAGGCCAGAGAGAGACCAAAGAGAGACCAGATAGAGAGAGAGACCTGAGCGAGAGACTTGAGCGAGACCAGAGAGAGACCAAAGAGAGACCAGAGAGAGACCAGAGAGAGACCAGAGAGAGACCAGAGAGAGACCAGAGAGAGACCAGAGAGAGACCAGAGAGACCAGAGAGAGACCAGAGAGACCAGAGAGAGACCCGAGAGGTACCAGAGAGACCAGAGAGACCAGAGAGAGACCAGAGAGACCAGAGAGACAAGAGAGAGACCAGAGAGAGACCAGAGAGAGACCAGAGAGAGATCAGAGAGACCAGAGAGAGACCAGAGAGACCAGAGAGAGACCCGAGAGAGACCAGAGAGACCAGAGAGAGACCAGACCAGAGAGAGACAAGAGAGGGACCAGAGAGACCAGAGAGAGACCAGAGAGACCAGATGGAGACCTGAGAGAGACCAGAGAGAGACCAGAGAGACCAGAGAGAGAACAGAGAGAGACCAGAGAGAGACCAGAGAGAGACCAGAGAGAGACCAGAGAGAGACCAGAGGGAGACCAGAGAGAGACCAGAGAGAGACCAGAGAGAGACCAGAGAGAGACCAGAGAGAGACCAGAGAGACACCAGAGAGACCAGAGAGAGACCAGGGAGAGACCAGAGAGAGACCAGAGAGAGACCAGAGAGACCAGAGAGAGACCAGAGAGAGACCAGAGAGACACCAGAGAGACACCAGAGAGACACCAGAGAGACACCAGAGGGACCAGAGAGAGACCAGAGAGATACCTGAGAGAGAGACCAGAGAGAGACCGGAGAGAAAGACCAGAGAGAGGCCAGAGAGAGACCAAAGAGAGACCAGATAGAGAGAGAGACCTGAGCGAGAGACTTGAGCGAGACCAGAGAGAGACCAAAGAGAGACCAGAGAGAGACCAGAGAGAGGCCAGAGAGAGACCAGAGAGAGACCAGAGAGAGACCAGAGAGAGACCAGAGAGACCAGAGAGAGACCCGAGAGACCAGAGAGAGACCCGAGAGGTACCAGAGAGACCAGAGAGACCAGAGAGAGACCAGAGAGACCAGAGAGAGACCCGAGAGACCAGAGAGAGACCCGAGAGGTACCAGAGAGATCAGAGAGACCAGAGAGAGACCAGAGAGACCAGAGAGAGACCCAGAGAGAGACCAGAGAGAGACCAGAGAGACCAGAGAGAGACAAGAGAGGGACCAGAGAGACCAGAGAGAGACAAGAGAGACCAGATGGAGACCAGAGAGAGACCAGAGGGAGACCAGAGAGAGACCAGAGGGAGAGACCAGGGAGAGGCCAGAGGGAGACCAGAGAGAGAGACCAGAGAGAGACCAGAGAGAGACCAGAGGGAGACCAAGAGAGACCAGAGAGGGACCAGAGAGCCACCAGAGACTAGAGAGAGACCGAGATTTGAGAGAGACCAAGACCAGAGAGAGACCGAGACTAGAGAGAGACCGAGACTAGAGAGAGACCAGAGACTAGAGAGAGACTGAGACTAGAGAGAGACCGAGACTAGAGAGAGACCAGAGACTAGAGAGAGACCGAGACTAGAGAGAGACCGAGACTAGAGAGAGACCGAGACTAGAGAGAGACCGAGACTAGAGAGAGACCGAGACTAGAGAGAGACCAGAGACTAGAGAGAGACCGAGACTAGAGAGAGACCGAGACTAGAGAGAGACCGAGACTAGAGAGAGACCGAGACTAGAGAGAGACCGAGACTAGAGAGAGACCGAGACTTGAGAGGGACCAGAGACTAGAGAGAGACCGAGACTAGAGAGAGACCGAGACTAGAGAGAGACTAGAGAGAGACCAGAGACTAGAGAGAGACCGAGACTTGAGAGAGACCAGAGACTAGAGAGAGACCAGAGAGAGACCGAGACTAGAGAGAGACCGAGACCAGAGAGAGACCAGAGACTAGAGAGAGACCAGAGACTAGAGAGAGACCAGAGACTAGAGAGAGACCAGAGACTAGAGAGAGACCGAGACTAGAGAGAGACCGAGACTAGAGAGAGACCGAGACTAGAGAGAGACCGAGACTAGAGAGAGACCGAGACTAGAGAGAGACCGAGACTAGAGAGAGACCAGAGAGTAGAGAGAGACCGAGACTAGAGAGAGACCGAGATTAGAGAGAGACCGAGACTAGAGAGAGACCGAGACTAGAGCTGGAGGAAGTGTGTGTGGATAGGGAAGTCTGGGCGTCTCTGCTTAGGCTGCTGCCCCCGCGACCCGGCAACGGATAAAGCGTAAGAAAATGGAATGGAATGGAATGATTTGAAGTGGGTCAACTGCCCTAAAAGCTGTTGAAGAAAAACTGGTATTTTTAACCAAAAAAACAATTTTAAAAGCTTTTAAGAATAATTTGAAGGCCTGAGCCCATTAGCCCACAGGTAGTACTATTGTTTAAAGTGGTTTGGGGTCACTGGGTCAAATTTCTCAAAAACTGTTGAATAAAATCATATTTTACTGTAACTATAATGATCAAAGTGATTAAAAACGTTTACATTACAATTAAATGTCTTTTTCTCAAGGCTATAATCATCCATTTTCATGTTCTTAAAGTATTTATGAATTGATTGTATTATTTAGCCTTTCCGCTCTTGTTTATATCCACTTTCATCATAGTGAAAAATCAGCGTAGGGTAAAATGTTGACGGTCCCTAAACATAGGCGAAGACTCGTGTACTCGAGTACATGTCCGCTCCGTGCTGCTCTCAGGCTGACGACCTCATCGCTTCCCGCTCTGAATATCTGCTGAATATCCAATATCCAACCAACTTCACCACGGTTTAGATCCATACATTCAGCTGAGACTGACCCAAAAGTGTGGCTGTGCTTTCTCTCTGAGGTAGAGCTGTGACTGTGGCCACTCAGAGAGATTAGTTCACTTTATAAAAACACAATGACAGCACAAAAAGCACTGCTGTGTCCCAAAAATGCCCAGTGTCCTCACAGTTTCATTCACCTTTGAGCATTATTTAGGAAACTCGTGTGAACATCTGAACTCCAGTGACACTCAGGCCGTTCCCCGCGCACAGGAAGTCAAGTGGGTTCAAACTAAAACAAGGAAGTGGTGCATAGAGCCCATTGTCAGCGCAACACGCAGCCTGAGCCTCCACGTTCACGCTGGTCCCTGTGTCTGTGTGCGTTAACGACCAGAAAGTAAGTACCATGTGTGATTTGTTGATAGTGCAGCTTTAGCCACATGTCTGTGTTTATCCTTAAAGTAGCAGTGTGTCATATTTACATGTCCAGTCATCATTAAATGGCCCCAATATTTCAAAAGGCCTTTTTAAATCATGCTCTTTTCAGACACATCTTTAACTGAAAACAGTAGTTCACAGATATTGGATTATCTAAATTAGTTTAAAGTTGTTATAGTTTTCATTCTGAGGCCCTGCCCTTCGTCGTTTCACAGATCAGGAAGTGCGGGGTCCGGGTTGCCAGAACTCAGCGCGGCTAATCTCACTGGTAAAATAACATGTGGCGCAGAACTAAAAAAGCTCTTGTTATGACTCTCAAATCATTCATGACAAAAGAAAGACTAAAACCAGGACTTATATCTGGACGCCTCTGAACAATTGAGACAGATAAAAGTTTTTGTGAGAAACAAAAGGTTCTGCCCTGAGTGCGTTCTTGATGAGTTTGTTCCGTCCTGAACACGTACAGCTGCTCTAGTGGTTTAGTCACTGCACCTACAATATAATAACCCGGGCTCGCTTCTGGACACAGTCTTTTTCTATTTCATTGCATATTATCACATTATTTGACACATTGCTCTAAAAACGGTAAAAGACAAAGGTCAAGACGTTTTTTTGGAGATTATATCTTATTTGTAAAATCATCATTAGAGACCACATGTACCCGATTAAAATAATGTCAGTCTCTTTTTGATGTGGGACTTACACATGTTTGTCTAAAACAAGCTTTGAACGGACTGGCCCCTTCCTTACATCTCGGACCTCATTTAAGACCGAGACTAGAGAGAGACCAGAGACCAGAGAGAGACCAGAGACCAGAGAGAGACCAGAGAGAGACCAGAGAGAGACCAGAGAGAGACCAGAGAGAGACCAGAGAGAGACCAGAGAGAGACCAGAGAGAGACCAGAGAGAGACCAGAGAGAGACCAGAGAGAGACCAGAGAGAGACCAGAGAGAGACCAGAGAGAGACCAGAGAGAGACCAGAGAAAGACCAGAGAGAGTCTAGAGAGAGACCAGAGAGAGACCAGAGAGAGACCAGAGAGAGACCAGAGATCAGAGAGAGATCAGAGAGAGATCAGAGAGAGACCAGAGAGAGACCAGAGAGAGACCAGAGAGAGACCAGAGAGAGACCAGAGAGAGACCAGAGAGAGACCAGAGAGAGACCAGAGAGAGACCAGAGAGAGACCAGAGAGAGACCAGAGAGAGTCTAGAGAGAGACCAGAGAGATCAGAGAGAGATCAGAGAGAAATCAGAGAGAGACCAGAGAGAGACCAGAGAGAGACCAGAGAGATACCAGAGAGATACCAGAGAGATACCAGAGAGACCAGAGAGAGACCAGAGAGAGACCAGAGAGAGACCAGAGAGAGACCAGAGAGAGACCAGAGAGAGACCAGAGAGAGACCAGAGAGACCAGAGAGAGAGACCAGAGAGAGACCAGAGAGACCAGAGGGAGAGACCAGAGGGAGACCAGAGGGAGACCAGAGAGAGACCAGAGGGAGAGACCAGGGAGAGACCAGAGAGAGACCAGAGAGAGACCAGAGAGAGACCAGAGAGAGACCAGAGAGAGACCAGAGAGAGACCAGAGAGATACCAGAGAGAGACCAGAGAGATACCAGAGAGACCAGAGAGATACCAGAGAGATACCAGAGAGACCAGAGAGAGAGACCAGAGAGAGACCAGAGAGAGACCAGAGAGAGACCAGAGAGAGACCAGAGAGAGACCAGAGAGATACCAGAGAGATACCAGAGAGACCAGAGAGAGACCAGAGAGAGACCAGAGGGAGACCAGAGAGAGACCAGAGAGAGACCAGAGAGATACCAGAGAGAGACCAGAGAGAGACCAGAGAGAGACCAGAGAGACCAGAGAGAGAGACCAGAGAGACCAGAGAGAGACCAGAGGGAGACCAGAGAGGAGACCAGAGAGACCAGAGAGAGAGAGACCAGAGAGAGACCAGAGAGAGACCAGAGAGAGACCAAGAGAGACCAGAGAGAGACCAGAGAGAGACCAGAGAGAGACCAGAGAGAGACCAGAGAGAGACCAGAGAGAGACCAGAGAGAGACCAGAGAGAGACCGAGAGAGACCAGAGAGAGACCAGAGAGAGACCAGAGAGAGACCAGAGAGAGACCAGAGAGAGACCAAAGACAGAGAGAGACCAGAGAGAGACCAGAGAGAGACCAGAGAGAGACCAGAGAGAGACCAGAGAGAGACCAGAGAGAGACCAGAGAGAGACCAGAGAGAGACCAGAGAGAGACCAGAGAGAGACCAGAGAGAGACCAGAGAGAGACCAGAGAGAGACCAGAGAGAGACCAGAGAGAGACCAGAGAGAGACCAAGAGAGAGACCAGAGAGAGACCAGAGAGAGACCAGAGAGATACCAGAGAGAGACCAGAGAGATACCAGAGAGAGACCAGAGAGAGACCAGAGAGAGACCGAGAGAGAGAGAGACCAAGAGAGACCAGAGAGAGACCAGAGAGAGACCAGAGAGAGAGACCAGAGAGAGACCAGAGAGAGACCAGAGAGAGACCAGAGAGAGACCAGAGAGAGACCAGAGAGAGACCAGAGAGAGAAGAGAGACCGAGAGAGACCAGAGAGAGACCAGAGAGAGACCAGAGAGACCAGAGAGAGAGACCAGAGAGAGAGACCAGAGAGAGACCAGAGAGAGACCAGAGAGAGACCAGAGAGAGACCAGAGAGAGACCAGAGAGAGACCAGAGAGAGACCAGAGAGAGACCAGAGAGAGACCAGAGAGAGACCAGAGAGAGACCAGAGAGAGACCAGAGAGAGACCAGAGAGACCAGAGAGAGACCAGAGAGAGACCAGAGAGACCAGAGAGAGAGACCAGAGAGAGACCAGAGAGAGACCAGAGAGAGACCAGAGAGAGACCAGAGAGAGACCAGAGAGAGACCAGAGAGAGACCAGAGAGAGACCAGAGAGAGACCAGAGAGAGACCAGAGAGAGACCAGAGAGAGACCAGAGAGAGACCAGAGAGAGACCAGAGAGAGACCAGAGAGAGACCAGAGAGAGACCAGAGAGAGACCAGAGAGAGACCAGATAGAGAGAGAGACCTGAGAGAGACCAGAGAGAGACCAGAGAGACCAGAGAGAGACCAGAGAGAGGCCAGAGAGAGGCCAGAGAGAGACCAAAGAGAGTTCAGAGAGAGACCAGAGAGAGACCAAAGAGAGACCAGAGAGAGAGCCCAGAGAGAGGCCAAAGAGAGACCAGAGAGAGACCAGAGAGAGACCAGAGAGAGACCAGAGAGAGACCAGAGAGAGACCAGAGAGAGACCAGAGAGAGACCAGAGAGAGAGACCAGAGAGAGACCAGAGAGAGAGAGAGAGACCAGAGAGAGACCAGAGAGAGACCAGAGAGAGACAAGAGAGAGACCAGAGAGAGACCAGAGAGAGAGAGACCAGAGAGAGAGACCAGAGAGAGACCAGAGAGAGACCAGAGAGAGACCAGAGAGAGACCAGAGAGAGACCAGAGAGAGACCAGAGAGAGACCAGAGAGAGGCCAGAGAGAGACCAGAGAGAGAGACGAGAGAAAGAGACCAGAGTGAGACCAGAGAGAGAGAGAGACCAGAGAAAGACAAGAGAGAGACCAGAGAGAGACCAGAGAGAGACCAGATAGAGAGACCAAGACTAGAGAGAGTCCGAGACTGAGGCCGAGACAAGAGAGAGACCGAAACTAGAGAGACACCGAGACTAGAGAGAGACTAGCCTGGTCTTACCACACCATAGTACAAATTGTACTATGGTGTACACAGGACCCCCTCCAGAGGGCAGGACATGGGGTCCCAAGAACGCACCGCGCACCCGTCATTGAAAACCCTGAATGGTCTCCATCACCGATGGGGGGGAGACCCAGGTCCACGAGGTTCTGCCCCTCCCCCCGTCCCGTGAGGGGTGAAGCCTGAGGCGGGATAGCCACCTCTGAAACCCTCCCATGTGAAGGAGGCCCACCCGAACCATCGTGTGGGCCGCCGCCATCCTCCCCAGGAGCGACCTGAGGCTCCGCGCGGGGACTCCGGGGGTAGTCAACGCCAGGTTTCCTCGCCTGTCCTCGGACAATGCAGCTCGGGATCCCACCGAGTCCAGCTGCATCCCGAGATACATCATACGCTGAGCAGGCCGCAGCCTGCTCTTCTCCCTGTTCACCACAAAGCCCAGGCGCTGTATGTGGGACAGGACCCAGCGCGTGTGACTCGTGGCCACCTCCTTGGACGGAGCCAGAATTAACCAATCGTCTAAGTAGGTTAAAACCCTGACCCCTGCGCGTCTGAGCGGCTCCAGAGCAGTCTCGACGAACTTGGAGAAGGTACGGGGAGCCAGCATCCGTCAGATCTATGGAAGACATCCAGTCTCCGGTTCTGACGCATTCCAGCAGCTGTTTGTGACAAGCCTGCGGAACAGACGCTTGGAAATCTACGACATGGTGCTACACCCCCTAGGGCTACGTCAGGGGTAGCCCTAAGGGGCTACGCGCCCATTCGTAGAACAAGGTTACATTAGGTAACTAGCAAAAGGGCATGCAACCCCCCTGTGATATGCTGTGTGAGACAGAGAAAGTCCCTGGCCTTGCTTATACGACTTGTCTGCCAGTGCTTCCTCTCAGCGACCCCGCGGGGAGCAACGTCAGCCCCACCGCGTCCTCCGCGTTAGGGACTCCGCTGGACCAAGACCAGTCTTGGGCCATACCATATGGGTCAAACCCCAGGGCGAGCCTCTTGGCTCCCCTGGGGTGTGGGCACGTCACGTGCATGCGTAGTGAACACCGGGTTCATACGTGGGCACCGTGTGAGCTCGGACCTCTCTTTTCCCTGCTCCGAGCCCTCTCTGTCTCTGTCTGAGAGGGCTGCGGTGGGAGGAGGAATTCCCAGCGCCTGGAGCTACAGACGGAGGGGAAAAAGGCTGCGCAGGAAAGCGGTTTCGAGGGCATATTTGTATGCTTATAACATTATTTTTAGATTTTTAGATTTTTATCAATTTAGCAAAATTAATTGACTTATACTGGGTTTGTGGAAGTAAACCGCCTTCGCATTCACTCACTTTTTGTCCTCCTTGTCCTCTGTCCTGTCCAGCCTTTTGTCCTTGTATCTCCCTCATCCCAAATGTACCTTGTACAGTTTGTGAATGTGTATCTTGTTATATGCTCTGTGTAGTTGTCTTTTCTCTGATATTGTTTTGTGATTTTGATGTTGAATGTGAAGTTTCACATCGACCTGTCTAGGGACAACAGATGGAAATTAGCCTATGGCTAAAATCTGACATATTTACATATTTCTATATGTTCATTACTGTTCAGTACTGTCCCTGCTTAAATAAATAAATACAAATACGACAATTCTGCTTATAATAAGCAAAAAAATCTGCCAATGGGGTAAGACTTTTTTCCTTGTCTAGAATTCTTGTTTTAAGATTTTTTTCCTAATGTATAATGGGAAAAAAACAAGAATATACAGTGCCTTGCGAAAGCCCCCTTGAACCTTTCAACATTTCGCCACATTTCAGGCTTCAAACATAAAGATATAAAAATTTAATTTTTTGTCATGAATCAACAACAAGTGGGACACAATCGTGAAGTGGAACAAAATTTATTGGATAATTCAAACTTTTTTAACCAATAAAAAACTGAAAAGTGGGGCGTGCAATATTATTCGGCCCCTTGCGCTAATACTTTGTAGCGCCACCTTTTGCTGCAATTACAGCTGCAAGTCGCTTGGGGTATGTCTCTATCAGTTTTGCACATCGAGAGACTGGAATTCTTTCCCATTCTTCCTTGCAAAACAGCTGGAGCTCAGTGAGGTTGGATGGAGAGCGTTTGTGAACAGCAGTCTTCAGCTCTTTCCACAGATTCTCGATTGGATTCAGGTCTGGACTTTGACTTGGCCATTCTAACACCTGGATACGTCTATTTGTGAACCATTCCATTGTAGATTTGGCTTTATGTTTTGGATCATTGTCCTGTTGGAAGATAAATCTTCCTCCCAGTCTCAGGTCTTTTTGAGACTCCAACAGGTTTTCTTCCAGAATGGTCCTGTATTTGGCTCCATCCATCTTCCCATCAATTTTAGCCATCTTCCCTGTCCCTGCTGAAGAAAAGCAGGCCCAAAGCATGATGCTGCCACCACCATGTTTGACAGTGGGGATGGTGTGTTCAGGGTGATGAGCTGTGTTGCTTTTACGCCAAACATATCGTTTTGCATTGTGGCCAAAAAGTTCGATTTCGGTTTCATCTGACCAGAGCACCTTCTTCCACATGTTTGGTGTGTCTCCCAGGTGGCTTGTGGCAAACTTTAAACGAGACATTTTATGGATATATTTGAGAAATGGCTTTCTTCTTGCCACTCTTCCATAAAGGCCAGATTTGTGCAGTGCACGACTGATTGTTGTCCTATGGACAGACTCTCCCACCTCAGCTGTAGTTATCTGCAGTTCATCCAGAGTGATCATGGGCCTCTTGGCTGCATCTCTGATCAGTCTTCTCCTTGTTTGAGATGAAAGTTTGGAGGGACGGCCGGGTCCTGGTAGATTTGCAGTGGTCTGATACTCCTTCCATTTCAATATAATTGCTTGCACAGTGCTCCTTGAGATGTTTAAGCTTGGGAAATCTTTTTGTATCCAAATCCGGCTTTAAACTTCTCCACAACAGTATCTCGGACCTGCCTGGTGTGTTCCTTTGTCTTCATGGTTCTCTCTGCGCTTTAAACAGAACCCTGAGACTATCAAAGAGCAGGTGCATTTATACGGAGACTTGATTACACACAGGAGCATTCTATTTATCATCATCAGTCATTTAGGACAACATTGGATCATTCAAAGATCCTCACTGAACTTCTGGACTGAGTTTGCTGCACTGAAAGTAAAGGGGCCGAATAATATTGCACGCCCCACTTTTCAGTTTTTTATTTGTTAAAAAAGTTTAAATTATCCAATAAATTTTGTTCCACTTCACGATTGTGTCCCATTGTTGTTGATTCATGACAAAAAAATAAAATGTTATATCTTTATGTTTGAAGCCTGAAATGTGGCGAAATGTTGAAAGGTTCAAGGGGGCCGAATACTTTCGCAAGGCACTGTATAACATACATTTTCCATTTATACCCTTAACGTTTGTGATGACATGTGTGTTGTGATGAACCTTGAGTTGAGGGGTGTTTGGAACAGGTTGTATGAAGCCAGCTCTCTTTTACATTTTACTTTTGTCAGTAAATCCCTATAACCGTGGTGATTTTTGGAACAGAAGTAGAGACAAGTAAAATACAACAAGCTTTTATTTTTGGTTTAAAAACACCATAGAAGACGCAAATGAAACATTAAATGTTTAGGCATTGGACATAAAGTGACGCATCAGACCGTCCCTAACATCTCCGCCCTCTCCCTCTGCATCCTGTGCCACTGCTACCACAGGCTCAACTGTTGCCACACGTGTGTCCCATTCTGTCACGTAGGTCTCTCCATGAGTTTCGCACAGATTGTGCAGAGCACAGCAAGTAAGCACCATTGACTTAACCAGCTCAATGTCCGAGTCACACCTTTTCAGAAGAGAGCGCCATCTTCCTTTGAGCCTGCCAAAAGCGTTTTCAACAACCACTCGCGCTCTGCTGAATCTTCTGTTAAATACTTGCTGTTCGACTGTCAGTCGCCCGGTGTCCTGAAAAGGTTTTAGGAGCCAGTTCTGCAGGGGGTAAGCAGAGTCCCCTAGGAGGTAATAGCCAGCAGTCACCCCACCAACGTCTCTTGTGTGAGCAGGGAAGAGGTTTCCCCGGCTGGCTAACTCCCACAGGCTAGAGAGTCTTAAGACCCTGGCGTCATGTAAACTCCCTGGCAAACCGGCAAACACATTCCAGAACAACCCCTTTCCATCAACCACACCTTGGAGTATGATAGAATGCCACCCTTTACGATTGAAGTAGTCACAATGGTACTCCCGTGGTGCTATGATTGGTATGTGTGATCCATCAATAGCACCAACACAGTGTGGGACCCCCCCCCATCTGTTCTCATTGTAGGCAGCTATCTCTCTGAATTTCTCCTCGTTAGGACACCGGATCAGCTCTGGGACCAATACCGTCTTTGCTGCAGCACAAAAGTCCTGCACACACCGGCACACCGTTGTTATGCTGACTCCAAAAAGGTGACCAATGCTTCTGTACTCGGAGCCAGTAGCAAGCTTCCAGAGTGCGATAGCCACCCTCTTCTTCAGGGGCACACAGTCACGGAAACTAGTGTCTCGTCGCTCCATAATCGGCCGCAGCTTCAGGCACAGAAAATCCAACGTTTCTTCGGACATTCGGAAATTCTGCACCCACTGCACGTTGCTGAATTTGGGGACTACAATGTCCCATCACTCGGAGGCTCGGTTGAATGAGAACGAGAGCCATCTGAAAAACACATACAGCATACAGTTTAATGCTTAATAGTGAAAACCAGCAGCCATTACTGTGCACGACGACAGCTACCAAGCTACATTACATAGCTACAAAGCAAAAGTAACTTACCCGCAGACGTCTTTTTGCAGGTCGCTTTGCGCACAGACTGCTTGTGCCGTCCTCGGCTCCATCCTCGTCTCCATAGTCCTGCTGCACGGCTTCAAAAAGCTTCATGTACTTCGCAATTCTATTGCGTCTTGCCGCCTGGATTCTTCTCTGGCTCTTGATCTTGTGTATAAGTACAAGCCACAGAAAGAACAGAAGGTACGTCCCGGTGGTCTCCATTGTTTGTGATGGTGTATGCTGTTCTTCCCGCTTTTTGTGTGTGTGTGCGTCGCGCGCAAATGACGTCACTACACTGTGGTATGACCACTACTTCCGTGGTATGACGAAGCCTGCCCACATTCCACACACATTCCAGGAGGTGCTATTTCAATGGAAAACCAAGCGAACTCGGCTTTTGCGCGCCGAGTAGAGTCGCACCAAACTGTAATGATACTGTGGAAAAACGGCATTTGTGGCACTAAAGTGTGGATTTAAACAAAACCGAAGGATTTAAGAAGAAAAAAAGTTCAGGATGACAAGGGACACTAAAATCCCCACAAAATCCGACCTTTATGAAAGCTGTAGGTTCTCTTTCAGCTGAGGTTGAGCTGTTTTAATATGCATTGAGTTCTATGGGGAAAATTTCTGGGTAGCCCACGTGAATTTAGTCTGGTTTAGTCTGCAGTACCGCGAGAATCCCCCGAGCACATGAGTTATTCAGCTACAAGCTGTAATACCCTATCCAGTTATTATAATAGATCCATGGGACAGAGCGAGATGTATGTAAAGATTAACGTATTAACATTATGCGAAAAATAAATGGTAGATGTACGATCAGGAAACAATTATTTAAATTAATACATGAAAAAAATTACACACGTTTGT
>OZ035826.1:3192189-3372189 GCA_964034765.1 Knipowitschia caucasica
GATAGATAGAGAGATATAGATATAGATAGATGACAGTTTCAATACATAGGCAAGATCAGCTTTATCTGTTTGACTTTGATCAATTTCCTGTTTTTTTGTTTTTTTTATCCTGTACTTTTAACATAACATGTATGTCTAGCCTGGTCTTATCCATCCGTACTCTCCGATCAATCATCATTTCACTGCATGTAACGTCTGGGTCTGGTCCCTGTGTTTGCAATTACAATCGGTTGAATTCCATCCGACCAATCAGAGAGCGCGGGAGGCGGGTGTTGTAGTTAGATGTAGGTGACGTCAAGAGTTGGCGAAGAATGCGATAGTAAAGTAATCCGGTCTGGTTCTATCAAGAAATTGAAGCCAGAGCAAGAGGAATGTTTAACAAATGTAATCGCTGGAAAAGATTGTGGCGCTACTCCCCACGGGCTCCGTTAGCGGCAAAGGAGATGGCTAAAGCTAGGCTAAATGCTAAATGATAATGACTCACTCGGGCTCATTACATACGTCACAGTAAACTCAGATCCAATGTTTCCAATCTGCAAAAGGAGTTAGCCCCTCCCACCTGTTAAAGGAGTCAATGGAGCAAATCCAGACTTTAGTATGAAATGAAATTAGTACAATGGTGTGGTACGACCAGACTAGTACTTGTCTGGGGCACACTGGGGACTTTTGCTAATGTATTCCAATGTAGTTTTACTGCAAATGGAAAACAAATGAATCTGAATCTGTCGATGCAATGTTTTACGGCAGAAGAAATTATTGTTTAAAATATTGTATTATATATTGTAGTATTAATGGAAACCTGTTTAATGACAGAAAATCTCCCAAATCACAAGACTTTCTGGTGACAGAGGCTCATTTTCGAGTCAAACGCTGTGAATGGGTGTTTGTTCTTCAGGAGGTAATTGGCACATAGCGCTCTCTGTAATCAGCAAACTGTTTTACGAGGCGCACACTGATGATGTCAATGGTTTCTTTGGAGAGCGGCATCTGTGATTACAAGATTGGAAGGCATTAGCATTATAGCCTGAAACACTCCATGCTAACCCAGACTTGGAGAAGACGGAATACCTGCAATACCTACGACTTTCAGATAGATAGACAGATACATGATAGATAGATACATAGATAGATAGATAGATAGATACATGGATAGATAGATAGATACATGGATAGATAGATACATAGATAGATAGATAGATAGATACAAAGATAGATAGATAGATACAAAGATAGATAGATAGATAGATACAAAGATAGATAGATAGATACATAGATAGATAGATAGACACATAGATAGATAGATACATAGATAGATAGATACATAGATAGATAGATAGATACAAAGATAGATAGATAGATAGATACAAAGATAGATAGATAGATAGATACAAAGATAGATAGATAGATAGATAGATACATAGATAGATAGATAGATACAAAGATAGATAGATAGATAGATACAAAGATAGATAGATAGATAGATACAAAGATAGATAGATAGATAGATAGATACATAGATAGATACATACATAGATAGATAGATACATAGATAGATAGATAGATACATAGATAGATAGATAGATAGATACATGGATAGATAGATAGATAGATAGATAGATAGATACATGGATAGATAGATAGATAGATACATGGATGGATATATAGATAGATAGATACATGGATAGATAGATAGATAGATACATGGATAGATAGATAGATAGATAGATACATGGATAGATAGATAGATAGATACATGGATAGATAGATAGATACATAGATAGATAGATACATAGATAGATAGATAGATAGATAGATACAAAGATAGATAGATACAAAGATAGATAGATAGATACATAGATACATAGATAGATAGATAGATACATACATAGATAGATAGATATACTTTTTTGATCCCCGTTGGAGGGATACAAACAAACACCTAGCTAACATTAACACTATCTGCTTCAAATACTGAAGTATTGGGTGGCACGGTGGCTGAGTGGATAGCACTCTGGCTTCTCGAATCCCGGTCGGAACAGGGCCTTTCTGAGTGGAGTTTGCATGTTCTCCTCGTGTCTGTGCAGGTTTCCTCCGGGTGCTCCGGTTTCCCCTACCACTAAAAACATGCACAATAGGTCTGAATGTAAATGAGAGAGTGAATGGATGGTGTTGGGTCAGAGGCTTTGATGGTCCAGTGTGTTCTGGACTCGCTTCTGTCATCACCGTGTGTGGAAGGATTGGAACAATATCTGACTCTGAACTTTGTAAAGTGCTTTGGGTCTGTACCTTGGTCTGTAAAATGCGCTTATTATTATTAGTTATTTGGGTCTTCTTTTCCGTAACATGGCTTCCATACAAACTCCCGCAGCTCCACCATAGTTTGCCAAAATAAACCAGAATAAAAGCATCCACTCACATTGATTTTAAAATACAAGAATGCAATTTTCCAGCTCTAGTTTCATTACTGAGATCCACCACAAACGCCTGCTGTACGCAATTTATCTTATCATACACTTTAAACCTATGTATGTGTGTTTTTGACCTGTATTTGTCGTTTTTTCTTGATTATTCTGTACAAACCGGCTCTTGGGATACCGCTGTAAGTTTAATTTCACACAGATTTCACTCTAGACGTTAACACAAACACAACCTTTTCAGTAAAGTTCACAAATCTCACCAAATGGCGCTTCAAAGTCTATGTCTATTTTGGCTCCTGCTGCATGCGGGACACATGGAGTTAAAAGCATTTGAATAGAAAATGATCCCGACTCCAACAGACAAAAAGAGATGAAAAGACATTGCTCCATCTGCTCCATGAAAACGTATCTGCACAAAAGCATTGCATTGTTCTCTTATTATGAGATCACAGGCAGATCAAATGGAAAGGATAATGGAATTAAAGTCCTTAAGAAGACGAAGGAGAGTTTCTGTAGACGTACCCTGGACTGACCCTTTTGTACTTCTCTGTTTCAGAACCATCATGAATTGCAACTTGAAGGTGATCCAGCCCCGCGCCTTCGCTCAGAACCCACACTTGCGCTACATGTAAGTGAATATTGCTTGACGTGCGCCTTTTCCCGAGGCTTTCAAAGGATTTATAATAATCTGTGTTGGTTGACAGCTTGTGTACGGCGAGAGATGAGTTAGCATTGAACACACGATGACGCTGTTGATAGAGAGAGGCTGGGGCGGGAAATGGTGGCGCTGCTATTACTGCCACACATCTTAAATTAGACGTCCATTATGGGACTTGGATAATTGGATTTCTATCTGCCCCGACTTCTTTGTGCCGCGGAAAAGCTACATGGCGAAGTCGCGGTCCTATTTAGTCTGCAGTCACCAAATGAACAATTTGTCCGGGAGGTCGAACATTGCAGAGCGGCGCCAACAGCAAAGTAATCTTTAACAAAGGCTGATGTGTCACCGTATGACAGCCTGTTATTCCCCAATTTTGCGGCAGTAAACACGGCGAGTAACTCAGTCACAGCCTTTTACCTGAGCACACTGCCATTTGCAATTTCCACTTTTCAGGAGAGGCATTTACGGAGCTCTTTTCTTCTGCCAGATGTGAATGTGGCTCCGTGGAAGACTAAACAAGTGCTGTTCATGAGAAAGAGAAACGAAAGAAAAGGGTTTTAGAGTCGGGTTTGTGGCTAAATGTCAGATATAAGGGCATAGGATGAAGACATTGTTGTTGGTCCAAGATTTTTTGTGTCGTTGAAATTCGGACTTTTAAAAGAGGTTGATTTTATCCATTTGAAAATTTTTACCCATGAAAATATTTTTGAATATTTTTGTCTTTGAATTTTAGTCACAAAAAATCAGTTTAAAATGTTATGTAAATATGAAATGTGTTTTTAATATATTTCGTTTCTAAAATTCAATGCACTGTTAAAAAAAAAGACCATTAGATTTTTAATTTTAAAATGGGCCTGAATTAATCTTATTAGTGAGAATTTTTAACATCTTAATTTCAGTCACTGATTATCAATTTCATATTTTTTTTTAAATGTCAAAATAAAATAAGAATATACCTTTCGATGCATATGTTTTCAAGCCCTTAACCCTTTAGGCGCCAGAGGATTTTCCCTAAGAAGCTCAAATTTGACATTTCAATTTCATAATAGCTTAAAAGTAAAAAAGAGATAGAGGCTTCATGTCTTAGAGAAAGGATAAGAATGGTCCAAAGTTTATGTAGGAATGAAATGTAGCCATCTAATTTGCATATTATGACTTCATATGGGCGTGGCAATCATGGATTTTCATGAAATGTATATATATTTTTCTTACTGACAGACACAAACCACTAGAACATGAACACACAAACAGAACTCACATTGTACCACACTCAAGGGTTTCAGGGAAATAGTAAATCAGAGAATATCATTTTGTGGCAGGAGTTTGAATGAATTTTGACAAAATCATTTGTTTTAAACAGTACCGCATATTGTCAACTTAAGTCAACCCTGGCGCCTAGAGGGTTAAATTCAACAGTCTAAATTTGACGTGAAATAAAACTATGGTGAAATCCTGGACACATCTACCCAGGTCTTATCCATCCATACTCTCCGATCAATCATCATGTCCTGCATGTCACGTCTGGGTCTGGTCCCTGTGTTTGCGATTACAATCTGTTGAATTTCGACCGACCAATCAGAGAGCGCGGGAGGCGGGTGTTGTAGTTAGATGTGGGTGATGTCAAGAGTTTGTGTCGAACGGGCAGGTTGTAGTTTGGTAATGGCGAAAAATGCGATAGTAAAGTAATCCGGTCTGGTTCTATCAAGAAATTGAAGCCGACGCAACGATAATGTTTAGCAAATGTAATCACTGGAAAAAATTGTGGCGCTACTCCCCACTGGCTCTGTTAGCGGCAAAGGAGATGGCTCAAGCTAGGCTACATGCGACTCACTCAGGCTCATTACATACGTCACAGTAAACTCAGATCCTATCGTTTCAATCTGCAAAAGGAGTTAGCCCCTCCCACCTGTTAACGGAGTCAATGGAGCAAATCCAGACCTTAGTATGAAATGAAATGTGTACTATGGTGTGGTACGACCAGACTAAGACACATCCGGTGTTCTGTCGAGTGCATGTGTCATTTTGAAATGTTGATCTCTTTGACATTTGTAAACTAAATTGTTAGTGACTGAAACACAAACACAAACATATTCACACATATTCAGGGTTAAAAATTTCAAATGGACAAATTCAAGCTCATTTAAAATTCAGAATCTGCTGACACAGATAACGTCCACACTCACTCTCATGTGGTATTATTCTTGAGAAATGCTTTTTCCTCATATATTGAATTATTATACAGATTTGCAGTTTAAAAAATCAACATGGAAATAATTGTAAAAAAAATGATATAATAAACACAACACACTAAAAGACATGGTTTGCATTGGAATAATATGTGTTTTATAATATCTAGGTTCTGGGAAATCTGGGAAAATTCTGAATCACTGATCCTGATTTTCAAATATGTGTGATATGAACAAAACAATATTTCTCTATCTATAATTATTTAACTGTGCATAATACAGTGTGGTCTTCCATGTTTGGCCCCACCCTAAACATATCTACATGTTTCAGGACTCTGGCACAGTCTGTATCTGTCTAAATGTGAAACTGCATGTTCTGTTGGGAATAAAACAACAGCTGATTTCCAGTTGTGGTCCCAAAGCAGGTGGATGTTTTAGTAAAAGAACCAAGATGTTGAAAGTAAAAGGTATACTAGCCCTAACACTGCCCACGAGTTTGATCATGTGACTTTACTTTAACATCTTAGACAAATGAAGGAACACTGTGGTCTCTTTGACTCTGAGTTAGACTTTCCTGGAGCAGTGGAGATGTGAAAATGACAGAATGTTAGGATTTCTCTGGAAGACTGAGATTTTTCATCTGGAAGAAAGAGGAGGACACAGCCGCTCGACCTTTGTGTGACGCTGGACTGGGTTTGTTGTTGTCTGCACATGTTTGCACATTCAGAAAGAGAGCGGGGAACATTGTAGATTTCTGTAACAGTTTACACATAATAGAAACAGAAAATCTGCCTTTTTGCTTTTTTTCTGTTGAGATGAGGCAGAAGTGGAGCATCTGTGTTCCTCATCGTCATGAGAGAGTTTTCACATCCATGAGCTTCCTTAGAATAAAGCTCTTAATCCTGAACAGACTGAGTTCTTTGTTGTTTGAGTTGCATGTTCACACACACAGGTGTGTGCCATTTTATTAAAGCAACACAAGTCGTTGGAAGCTCCGTTGTGTAGCAGAATGTGATCATTGTGATGCAGTCGGCAGTGTTTCACAGATGATGCAATGATTGCTTGATTTCCGTTCTCTTTCCCTCTGTATTGATGTAACACTAATCCCAGTCCACACAAGTATATGTAGAACATTCCATTTCCAAACCCATGCATTTCAGGCATTATTCACACACAGCTCAGTGCTATTCTCAGTCAGAGGTGAACACATGCGGCCTCTAATGGGACCATGTGACATCACCTCAATCAATGAAGATCAAAGGTATACAGGAGGATCATCAAGACTGTCCTCCCGACTGTCAATCATTCTGGTGATACGGGCTCATCCAATAAGACCAGAGAGTTTAGTTCAAAACGGGGAGAGGGCGGTTCTTTCCTAAAATTTGGGAAAATCATTCCAAAGTCTCTGCACATGTCAGAGTCCGTTGATTATTTCAGGTCCCAACTTCAGACCTATTTGTTTAGACAGACTTTCTAACCTCACTGTACACAGGTCGTCTTCTGTATCTCTGTTTTTAAATCTGACTTGGAAGTAAGTAATGTTTATTGATATAGCACATTTTACAGACCAAGATCACCCAAAGCTCTTTACAGTTGTTCAGAGTTCAGTTTTTTCCATTCTCTCCACACACGGTGTTGATTGACGCGAGTCGCCGAACACCATCAATCTGTGTATTATTTGTGTCTGTGTGTTTTAACATGTGAAGCGCTTTGTGATCCTGGTCTGTGAAAGGCGCTGTACAAATACACTTTACTTACTTCACGAGATAATAGTATAGTTCGTTAATGTGATATGATCCGTACTCAGTTAGCCTGGTCGTACCACACCACAGTACAAATTACACTTCGTACTGAGGTCTGGATTTGCTCCATTGACTCCGTTAACAGGTGGGAGGGGCTAACTCCTTTTGCAGATTGAAACCATTGGATCTGAGTTTACTGTGACGTATGTAATGAGCTTGAGTGACTTGTTAGCATTTAGCATTTAGCCTAGCTTTAGCCATCTCCTTTGCCGCTAACAGAGTCCGTGGGGAGTAGCGCCACAATTTTTTTCAGCGATTACATTTGCTAAACATTCCTCTTGCTCCAGCTTCAATTTCTTGATAGAACCAGACCAGATTACTTTACTATCAAATTTTTCGCCATTGCCAAACTACAACCTTCCCGTTCGACACAAACTCTTGACGTCACCCACATCTAACTACAACACCTGCCTCCCGCGCTCTCTGATTGGTCGGTCAAAATTCAACCGCTTTTAACCGCAAACACAGGGACCAGACCCAGACGTTGCATGCAGTGAAATGATGATTGAGCGGAGTGAACAGATGGATAAGACCAGGCTAGTACTCTGCCTCAAAGCCGTACTTTTATGTATGACATTGAAGTGGCTGGTCCAAGGGTGGCCCCGAAGTCAAGTAAAATATATCCAAATACAATCACATATTCCTCAAAAACAAATAGGAAATAAGCAGTAAGTTAATCTTTACAATTGATTACATTCTGTTGCTTGGTTTGTCTGAGCTCCTGGAGAAAACATGTTTGTCTCAGTGGCTTCAGTGATTCAGCAGCACATCCCAGCGCATCAAATGTTGTGTCTGGAAAAACTGATTAAACTGCAGGGATCCCCTCTGCTCCATGGCCCACATTAAAGAAGCCATCACTTATGATTCTTCGGCGGCTCCAAATGGCCGCTCTCGGTGGACGTCTGCCGCCATTAGTCCCGAGTGCGCCACGGTTCCAGCTTCGTAAACCAGTGTCCAGCCGCAGATGTTCCAGAGTAGGACAAAGAGGGGCCAAGAATGTTTGTGTGTGAGATTAAAATCCATAAAAGACACACTTAAAGTAGCGCTATGTAAGATGTCCAGTTATCATTAAAGGGCCCTAATCTGTCATCATTAAAGGGCCCTAATCTGTTATCATTAAAGGGCCCTAATCTGTCATCATTAAAGGGCCCTAATCTGTCATCATTAAATGGCCCTAATCTGTCATCATTAAAGGGCCCTAATCTGTCATCATTAAAGGGCCCTTATCTGTCATCATTAAAGGGCCCTAATCTGTCATCATTAAAGAGCCCTAATCTGTCATCATTAAAGAACTCCCTAATCTGTCATCATTAAAATAATTAAAGGGCCCTAATCTGTCATCATTAAAGGGCCCTAATCTGTCATCATTAAAGGGCCCTAATCTGTCATCATTAAAGAGCTCCCTAATCTGTCATCATTAAAGAGCTCCCTAATCTGTCATCATTAAAGGGCCCTAATCTGTCATCATTAAAAAGGCCCTAATCTGTCATCATTAAAATAATTAAAGGGCCCTAATCTGTCATCATTAAAGGGCCCTAATCTGTCATAATAATAAACTGATAACAGTAGTTCAGAGATATTTGAATTTCTAAATTACTTTTCCAGCCTCTAAATCTTGTTATTGTTTTCATTTCGATGTCCCGGCCCCCAACGTTTCACCAATCAGAAAGTCCGTGATCCTGTTTGCCAGAACTCACCGCGTGGAGCTAATCTCACTTTAATAATATAAAAATAAATGGATTGGCAGAAGGTGAATGGCTTTGTGAACGATCAAGAGGAATTTAAAGTCAATTTGAGCCTGAATCAAGAGCCAATGAAAAGATTGGGTAGTTTTCAATTTGGCCATACTCCCCGCCAGACCTCTGAAGCTGTGCAGGGCAGGGCCTTGTTAGTGCTGTGATGGGAGACCTCTGGGAACAGCAGGTGCCACAGTGGGGCGGCTGCGGCTGTAAAATGCCAAACTGTGGCTGTGTCCTTAGGCAAGACACTTCCCCCACATCAGAATGAGTCTGGTGTGTGTGTGAATGGTTGGTGGTGGTGGGAGGGGCACATACTGGTCGCTTCTGTCAGTGTGCCCCAGGGCAGCTGCGGCTACAGTAGTAGTTTGTCACCGCTGTGTTTGGAGAGAAAGAATTATGACATGTGAAAAGCGCTGTATAAAAAGCAATGAATTATTATTATTAGACAGTGACAGCATCAGTGAAGCCTGTGCTCATTCAGGCAGTTACCACCAAACCAGAGAATTGTCTAAAACAGACACCAGGAAAAAAAATATCTGCGATCTCAGTGCAGAAAAGTGCATATGTAGATCTTGTGAAGTAAAGTTATATAGATTACAACATCACATTTTTGGTTTTGGACTTTTCAACAAAGCCATCTGTTTCTACATGAATTTGCCATAAGGCACATGGTCCTTATGTAAGTGGCACAGTTTATCATGAATACATTGCAAGTAGAAGCGGGTCTATGAGAGTTTGAAAGATGTGTGTGTGTTTAATCTAGTTTGGCTTAATTTGGCCCTATCAAAAGAGCAATGAATCTAAACCAGAAATAAAACAACCCATCAGGAATTATTTTGGCTTTCTGTAATCCCAGCGCACGTCTACTCTACAACATGAGACATTTCTATATTCTTTTCAGCTCCTAGTGTGTCATGACTGCACCCTTTCCACTGTAAGGAATAGACACATCGTTCCTCTCCTTGTTACTGCTTTATTCTGATCCCAGTCTTCTCCAGACATTCCCAGGACTAGTGAGGTATTCTCTGCCCAGGGGCGGTCTTACTTATTCTTGTGATTAACACTTTTAGACAATGGCTCACCGCTGCCGAGGTGGAGAGCTGTGAAACCGATTGAATGTCTCTGTTCTTTCTTGACTTTTTCCTCTTTGATCCGTGCATATCTCTGACCCAGCACTGCCTCTCCCACAATGACATTCACCCGGCTCGGGTATGGCACAAAGCAGCTGCTGGAAATGGAAGTCCATCAGCTCGGGCGCACTACAAGGTCCCCAGGCTTTCAAGTCGTTTGGCACCCGACGCGTTCTACTTTCCCATTTGAATCTGGCGTGCAGCGTTTGTCCTCGGCTGTGTCAAAATAAAGGTCATTGTCTGGATGGTGAGGCCGGGCTCCTCTTTATTCGGTCCAGGCGCAGACAGAAACAGAGAAGCCCAATAAATCTGAAGGGAGCCTTGTCACCGGGGAGTCGCAAAGGTCATTCCCCGTGGACGGGAGGAAGTGCTCAGACGTGCACTCATTAAGGCTTCTAAGCTGTGTTTTCTACCACCGCTTTTTGCCTAAATGTCACTTACTTTCACACCCGGGTCAGGTGGGCCGGCGAGCGTGACACTGGCAGCAATTAGGAGACTCCTAGTTGACTGTTGTGAAAACAGGCAGATGCTATTCTTGGGTATTTTGTGTTATATATTCATTTTCAATATGAGATAAGAGCACCTTTATTCAGCAGTAAGTAGGTAGGTAAGTTAGTAGGTCGGTAGGTAGGTAGGTCAGTCTGTAATTTTCATTTATATAGGGTCTTTCCCAGACTAGATTTTGAGACTGTGTTTTTTGCGTAGACAGTTGGTAAAGCATCCATTTTAACAGTGAAAAACCAGAGGGACAAGAAAGAGCGAGGGATCAGAGAGACCAGAGAGAGAGACCACAGAGAGACCAGAGAGAGAGCAGAAATAGACCAGATAGAGACCAGAGAAAGACCAGAGAGAGACCAAAGAGAGAACAGAGAGAGAGCAGAAATAGACCAGATAGAGAGACCAGAGAGAGACCAGAGAGAGAGAGAGACCAGAGAGCAAGACCAGAGAAAGACCAGAGAGAGAGACCAGAGAGCAAGACCAGAGAGAGAGCAGAGAGAGACCAGAAAGAGACCAAAGAGAGACCAGAGAGAGACCAGAGAGAGACCAGATAGAGAGACCAGAGAGAGACCAGAGAGAGACCAAAGAGAGAACAGAGAGAGACCAGAGAGAGACCAAAGAGAGACCAAAGAGAGACCAGAGAGAGACCAGAGAGAGAGACCAGAGAGAGACCAAAGAGAGAACAGAGAGACCAGAGAGAGACCAAAGAGAGACCAAAGAGAGACCAGAGAGAGACCAGAGAGAGAGACCAGAGAGCAAGACAAGAGAGAGACCAGAGAAAGACCAGAAAGAGACCAAAGAGAGACCAGAGAGAGACCAGAGAAAGACCAGAGAGAGATCAAAGAGAGAACAGAGAGAGACCAGAGAGAGACCAAAGAGAGACCAGAGAGAGACCAGAGAGAGACCAGAGAGAGACCAGAGAGAGAGACCAGAGAGAGACCAGAGAGACAGACCAGAGAGAGACCAGAGAGAGAGACCAGAGAAAGACCAGAGAGAGACCAGAGAGACAGACCAGAGAGAGAAACCATGAGAGAGACCAGAGAGAGAAACCATGAGAGAGACCAGAGAGAGAACCCATGAGAGAGACCAGAGAGAGACCAGAGAGAGACCAGAGAGACAGACCAGAGAGAGACCAGAGAGAGACTTTACATTTTCTAAGTGGCTCATGCGTGCAGGAGTCAGGACTGGACCTGGACTTTGGGACTTGGGTCTTTGGAGGGACTAAACACATGCGTTGGTCTTAAAGAGGTACAGCACCATAAACTCTATACAGATGGACAATGCTAACCTGCTAGCTTAATACAACCCAATAAGGAAGTGCTCATGGCTGGAGTCCACAATTTAACTTCCCGATAGTAAGCTTCAACCACAAGTCAAGGATTGTGTCAAGCTGCTATTGCTAACTAGAACCCCCCGAGACATTTCATTGGGGCCAACACAATGTCAGGCTCTCCATCCTTAATCCAAGCTAATGATCAAGTGACCTTTCTCTGCCGCCTTCAATCAACATGAAGAGGCTCCAGTAGGATGTCTTTGTTAGTTTTCTCACACGGT
Organism: Knipowitschia caucasica; assembly: GCA_964034765.1. Taxonomy (NCBI): domain Eukaryota; kingdom Metazoa; phylum Chordata; class Actinopteri; order Gobiiformes; family Gobiidae; genus Knipowitschia; species Knipowitschia caucasica. Next base: position 3,204,177 of record OZ035826.1, read on the forward strand.
ACATTCTGACACCGCCGTCTTCTTCATCTGCAGCACCTGTATCTGTGCTAACTGGAAGAAGAAATGCCTCGATCCGACACCTGAAGTCTCTGTAGTGTAAATCCAGGCCTTTCTGCACAGGAGTTTAAAAATAGTGCAGTGCTGTGGTAGGTGTAAATGAATGCCGGGCCGTGTAGTGCCGGGCTGTGACAAGCTTCTTCCTTCCCCACTTTAGGCTGTTAGTCGGTCTTTAGCCGCTGTGGAAGCTCTAAGTGCTCAGGAGCTCAAGGTCGAGTTTGCGTGAGGCACTGGAAGGGTGAGACGGTTGAAGGGAGTGAACTTATGACCTGCTGTGTGTGTGTGTGTGTGTGTGTGTGTGCGTGTGTGTGTGTGCGTCTGTGTGTGTGTGAGATCTTTTACTCTGATATGAATGTGTATTTGAGGGGTCAAGAATTTCCTTTTGACCCATTATCAATCAATCTTTTTTATTTCAAACTTTGTTGTCAAATCCAGTGTCATGGTAGCCTGGTTGTACCACACCACAGTACAAATTTCACTTCGTACTAAGGTCTGGATTTGCTCCATTGACTCCTTTAACAGGTGGGAGGGGTTAACTCCTTTTGCAAATTGAAACGATTGGATCTGAGTTTACTGTGACGTATGTAGTGCGCTCGAGTGAGTTGTTAGCATTTAGCATTTAGCCTAGCTTTAGCCATCTCCTTTGCCGCTAACAGAGCCCGTGGGGAGTAGCGCCACGGGCTCCTCTTGCTCCGGCTTCAGTTTCTCGATAGAACCAGACCGGATTACTTTACTCTTGCATTTTTCGCCATTACCAAATGGCTACAACCTTCCCATTCGTTGCAATCTCTTGACGTCTAACACCCGCCTCCCGCGCTCTCTGATTGGTCGGTCGAAATTCAACCAATTGTAATCGCAAACACAGGGACCAGACCCAGACGTTTCATTCAGTGAGATGATGATTGAGCAGAGGGTACGGATGGATAAGAGCAGGCTAGTGTCATGGCAGTTCATAAAATTAAAAAAAAAAAGCTTCTTTGTACACTCTGTACTTCTATTCTCATTTGAAAGCAAATAACAAAACAATAATACATTAAAAGTATGAGAAGCAATACAAAATCACAAAGAAAAATACAAGGAAAAACAAAAAAAAATGACAACAAGAAAGTTCGAAAGGGAGAGGGAAGAATTAGATAACTTTTAAATCCCACCCCAGTGCATAAATGTTGTGTGGCTGTGACTGCTGCAGACAGGTGTCACCGGCCTTTTTGAATCGCAAAGACGACGTTACACGAATAAATAAGCGATTCCTTCAGATGCAGTTGACTGGGAGCAGAAGTGTGAATTGGAAACGAAGCTCGGCAAAGAATGTAGTTTACATTTTTGTTGGAGTCAAAACGGCTGATGGATGTGTAGGCCCCGGAAACGGTTCATGTCTGTTTAAATGTGTTCACGATTGAGTCACGTGTGGAAAAGACAAAACCTAAAACCTTAGAAAAGTCTGCAGAGTCAGGACTGAAAAATGAGAAAAAGCTTAAGGTTGGAGGATAAGAAGAAATACATTAGTCCATCTGCATAAGAAAGCTAAGCAGGGTAGGGCCTGGTTGGTACTGTGATGGGAGACCTCTGGGAACAGCAAGTGCCACAGTGGGGCGGCTGCGACTGTAAAGTGCTAAACTGTTGTTGTCACCCACATTAGAATGAGTCTGGTTGTTTTCAAGCTGGTGGGGGTCGGAGGTGGCAATGGCACAGACTGGTTGCCTCCCCTCTGTTAGGGCAGCTGTGGCTACAGCAGTAGTTTTGCACCACCGTGTTTGGAGTGAATGACTAATGACATTTGAAGTGTCTTTAAGTGTCCAAAAAAACCGCTGTCCATCCATCTTCTTCCCCTTAATCCATTTCTGGGTCGGGGGGGGTGGCAGTCAGAGCTGCACCCAGTCACAGAGCACCAGCCCCTCACTGATCCTCCTGCAGGTGGTGAGTCCACAGGAGCCTTGATTATTCAGCGGGGGCTTCAGGCAAAGAGGGGTTAAGTATCTTGGCCAAGGACACAACTACAGTAGACATCAATGGGAGTCGTGAAGTAGGTCTTATCGTGGGCTTGAACCCACGACCTTCAGGCTCTAAGGCCAATGCTTTACCAACTGAGCCACTGTCGCCCAAAAAGACACTGTATAAAACCGATACTATCAGTATTATTAACGTACAGTTAATGGTTACACTACATTAAGCCTTATTCGCTGCTGTTTCAAGTTGGATGTAGGATTAAACTTTGACATAAATACACAGCATTTATACATCCCATGCTTCTGTTTGCGGAGTTTGAGTGAATGTTCTGAATTTTCCGGAGTATTGACTGTGCACATGTTAACCACTGCGTTGCATTGTAATGAAGGGCTGCAGCACATTCACACGTAGTAATACCACACATTATTGTCAATTTCAAGAAAGAAAACTGAAACACAATTTTAGAACAATTATGTTATTGAGGTGTAACCATAGACTGTATGTTTACCCTTTGATGGTTTCCTCAAACATTTGGTGGATCACTTTTTGAGTCTCTACTTGAAGCATGCTTGGAACTAAAATCTACATCTTTGGGGCGTCTCTATCGCTTGATTTTAAGAATTTTTTTACCATTAAACTGAAACAAAACTAGGGGGAAAAACGGGAAGAAAAAACCCAAATTATTCTTGTTTTTCCTGCTCCTGCATCTTAGAAAATACCCCAAAAATAACAACGCTTTCTTAAAGGCGTGAACATTAAAGCGTTAATAATAATGATGAGAGTATTGGTTTTATACAGCGCTTTTCGGACACTCAAAGACCCTTCACATGTTCTTCCTCAGTCACTCCATACACTAGCTCCCTACGCTGACGTCTTAGTGACGCTCTGAACGTACTTAAGTATTTTCTTGTGACTATGACAACAATGATTGCATGTGTTTCCCTTTAACATTAGCTAAACCATGTTCCTGCGCTGTATTGTTGATGAGCTGGGACCGATGTCTGTCTGGATCATGCAGCGGGGCAGGTGGGAGTGATCGTGTGACTTCTGATCTTTGCAGGAGTTGGGGGATATATGCAGAAGTTGGGTGATAATGCAGAAGTTGGGTGATGTATGCAGAAGTTGGGTGATGTATGCAGAAGTTGGGTGATAATGCAGAAGTTGGGTGATGTATGCAGAAGTTGGGTGATGTATGCAGAAGTTGGGTGATGTATGCAGAAGTTGGGTGATGTATGCAGAAGTTGGGTGATAATGCAGAAGTTGGGTGATGTATGCAGAAGTTGGGTGATAATGCAGAAGTTGGGTGATAATGCAGAAGTTGGGTGATGTATGCAGAAGTTGGGTGATGTATGCAGAAGTTGGGTGATGTATGCAGAAGGGGATAATGCAGAAGTTGGTGATATGCAGAAGTTGGGTGATGTATGCAGAAGTTGGGTGATAATGCAGAAGTTGGGTGATAATGCAGAAGTTGGGTGATGTATGCAGAAGTTGGGTGATGTATGCAGAAGTTGGGTGATGTATGCAGAAGTTGGGTGATGTATGCAGAAGTTGGGTGATGTATGCAGAAGTTGGGTGATATGCAGAAGTTGGGTGATAATGCAGAAGTTGGGTGATGTATGCAGAAGTTGGGTGATGTATGCAGAAGTTGGGTGATAATGCAGAAGTTGGGTGATGTATGCAGAAGTTGGGTGATGTATGCAGAAGTTGGGTGATGTATGCAGAAGTTGGGTGATAATGCAGAAGTTGGGTGATGTATGCAGAAGTTGGGTGATGTATGCAGAAGTTGGTGATAATGCAGAAGTTGGGTGATGTATGCAGAAGTTGGGTGATGTATGCAGAAGTTGGGTGATGTATGCAGAAGTTGGGTGATGTATGCAGTTGGGTGATAATGCAGAAGTTGGGTGATGTATGCAGAAGTTGGGTGATAATGCAGAAGTTGGGTGATAATGCAGAAGTTGGGTGATGTATGCAGAAGTTGGGTGATGTATGCAGAAGTTGGGTGATGTATGCAGAAGTTGGGTGATAATGCAGAAGTTGGGTGATGTATGCAGAAGTTGGGTGATAATGCAGAAGTTGGGTGATAATGCAGAAGTTGGGTGATGTATGCAGAAGTTGGGTGATGTATGCAGAAGTTGGGTGATAATGCAGAAGTTGGGTGATGTATGCAGAAGTTGGGTGATGTATGCAGAAGTTGGGTGATGTATGCAGAAGATGTAGAAGTTGGTGATGTATGCAGAAGTTGGGTGATAATGCAGAAGTTGGGTGATGTATGCAGAAGTTGGGTGATAATGCAGAAGTTGGGTGATAATGCAGAAGTTGGGGGATGTATGCAGAAGTTGGGTGATGTATGCAGAAGTTGGGTGATAATGCAGAAGTTGGGTGATGTATGCAGAAGTTGGGTGATAATGCAGAAGTTGGGTGATAATGCAGAAGTTGGGTGATGTATGCAGAAGTTGGGTGATAATGCAGAAGTTGGGTGATGTATGCAGAAGTTGGGTGATAATGCAGAAGTTGGGTGATAATGCAGAAGTTGGGTGATGTATGCAGAAGTTGGGTGATGTATGCAGAAGTTGGGTGATAATGCAGAAGTTGGGTGATAATGCAGAAGTTGGGTGATGTATGCAGAAGTTGGGTGATAATGCAGAAGTTGGGTGATAATGCAGAAGTTGGGTGATAATGCAGAAGTTGGGTGTTATCTTACTGAATTGCTGTAAAGCTGTATTGTTGAGGAGCAGTTGGGACCAATGTGTGTCTGGATCATGCAGCGGGGTAGGTGGGAGTGATCGTGTGACTTCTGATCTTTGCAGAGTTGTTAGCGGCTGTTTGCCTCTTGCTTCTTCTTAATATAGCCTATAGCTGTGGGGGAGGCTTCCACCCACTCTCAGGCTGTGGCCTTTGCAGTCCGGCTCCGTTGGCTCCGCTATGCATCACATAATACATATTCATTACACAGACTAAATTCTACTATGCTTCTTCCGATCTGCAGCAGTGCCCACTCTGCTGTGTGGGTGTTCGCCTCTGTTACTCTTTCCGTTCAGTGGAAGTTGATGGTGGTGCGTTGATGGTTTCCTCCCACAGTCAGGGCTTGTTGAAAGGTATTTCAGGAACTCCCTCCAACACACTGCTACACCTCTGCTCTTACTACTACTACTACTCCCACTATGGAACCTCTCTGAATAATGTTATGGCATGTTCTCTTGTCTTGATGAAGTAGGGTTTGGACGTTATACATTTTTCTGGATTGGTTTGGATTGAGAGGCCGGTCAAGCCTCAGTGCAATGTCCATCGATATCTGACAAACAGGTGATCAATGATGTAATGAATGAACCATGTAACACAGACAACCGTGTCCCGTGGGTTTTTGACAATAAAGCCTGGTTCCCACGGCAGGATAATTAGGCCGATTTTGGATCCGATTTACCCCTACGACAATCGTAAGAACGCTCCGAATATCGTAACAAAAAATCTGATGGATTTTCCGTGTGTGGTGTGTTAAGACTGTGCTCGTCGCTCTGAAGGACTTCAGGACTGCTCCGATCTCACTATCGGGGATATCCAACATGTTAGATTGTTTTGGCCCGATTTCTCCTCGTGTGTGGTGTCCCCCGAGGACAGATGAGCACGTTGCCATGACTGCGGCGTGTGGCCAATTAGAAGAGGAGAGGGCGAGAAAACACCGTAAAAAAACAACTCACCTCCAGATCACGATGTAGAAGTAAAGTTCGAGCTCGTGTTGTCTCCACTTCTTTGACCATCGCCTTTGTTAAAAACAAACTATCGCCACTGCCTCCTCTTCGTCCGCCATGATTGTTTACTCTGACGTCACGCTTGATCTCCAGAGATTTTGTGAGGTGTCCGTCTGACCTGTGAATGCTCGGGGGAGTCCTGAGCAAACTAACATCTGCTGGACCATGACTGTCGCCCCCTGCAGGACACTCTCTTGCTCTGGAGAGCAGCTTCAGTGACAGACTAATTCACCCTCGCTGTGTGAGGGAGAGGTTCCGTAGGTCTTTCCTTCCTGCTGCTGTCAGACTGTACAATAAGAACTGCTGAGCCTGTAAATTTCATTCATCTGTAATTAAGTAAATTCTTAAATCATTGGCAATGTGCAATACTGCAACTTCAGAATGTCACAGAACAATGTCACTTTACCTCATGTCACTTTACTTATATACTTTTTATCCTGCACTATTTAACTGTACAGTATATAACTGCACTACTACATATATATATTTTGACTGGTATTGAAGCATTTTCAGCATCTACAGCTAGTTATGTTAGCTAAGAAACATAGCTACTACTTATTTGTATATAGTGTATATATTGTGTGTGCTCTTACTACTGTCCTGTCTGTGCGCTGCAACATCGAAATTTCCCCACTGTGGGACGAATAAAGGAATTCTTATCTTATCTTATCTTAAATCAGTTTGTCTGTGATGTGTGTGGTGTGTGTGATTTTGCCGTTTGGCTGCACCACACACTGTACGACCAAAGTGGGTAGACCCTTGATTTTTTATCTCCGTGTCTGGGGTCTCTCAGGTTAGGAAAATCGGCCGACAATTTTAGAATCGTGTCGTGTGAACCAGGCTTAACAAAAACCTTTCCTGACGTCTTCCTTCACTATTGAGCGACACAGACTGTCTGATCGATTCACCTTTACACCTTTTATTTAGCCCTGGTCCATCATAAAGCGATTCCTTGGGTCCTTATTTTGAAACCCGGAAGTATGTTTTTGGCCCTTATATTCTGACACATTCCCTCTTTGGTTAAATTATGATGTCAGTTCACACAACATGGCTTCTCTTCCAATTGTTGTCGACAGCATATTTCAACACCGGACTTTTCAACATTTTCCGGGTTAATAACTGTAACTATGTCCCCAAAGTTCAATACAATTCTTTGAAAGGACTCCATTTTTCTTTAAATGGTTTTGAGCCCATCTGAGATTATCCTCTGTATGATCATAAACTACAAAGTATGAAATAATTAGTATATCAATAGTATGTTAAAGAATTATGAGGTGAAAACATTTGTGGTTCATACATTATATATATACATATATACATATTTTATTGCTGCTTGAAGTCAGATTTGACGCATTGTTTAGTTTAGTTTGGAGTGAGCCATAATCATTAACTATCTGAGTCTTTTATGAATATTTATGATGAGTTAATGATGTGTACATTTGTATCTTCATGAATCATTTAGTTATTTGTCTAATTATCATGAATGACTAGTCTATGATAAGTTCACTGTGAAAATCATTAATGAAGACAATTCATAAATTCACTCCAGTCATGAACTCATCATGAACCATGTGGACGACTCATGATGAATGACTGCATATACTGCATATACTGCATATACTGTATGTCATGCTATTTTAAGTTATTTCCATCGGTTTCATGTACAATACAATTTAATCTTGCATAGCCCTAAATAACAACAGCATCATCTCAGAGACTTAACAAAACCATTGAAATCACCACAGATCAGAGAATCAACAGTTTAAACACAGAAAGAATATAGAACACATGTTGATAAATGTCATACATGCTGTAGAATGTTAAAGTGTCCTGGATCATCACAGTCCTTCTAGTTAGACACTAACTTCCCAACAGACCCTCCTGCATCAGAGGAAAAACCCAGAAAAAACCCAGTGGGAAAAAGTGAGAAACCTCGGGGAGACCCACAGAAAGAGAGGGACGGACGGGCTGTAGATCCAGGACCTAAGCTACAGGACGTGGACCAGCGGCCGTTGAACGAGGACAGGTCCGGTGCAGGACTGAAGCACTCCCATGTCACAAGTTTAAAGTGAAATGTCATGATGAAGAAAACCGCTGTAAACTTTTGGAAAACAGTAAAGATTCTCCACATGAGAGGACGTGGAAAACTCACTTCTCACGGAGACGCTCGAGCGCGGTTTGCTTTGAATAAGCGCCTTTACATATTCATGGAGTTCAGATTTGCATTAGTTGCCTGTGGCATGGTGTGTGTGTGTGTGTGTGTGTGTGTGTGTGTGTGTGTGTGTGTGTGTGTGTGTGTGTGTGTGTGTGTGTGTGTGTGTAATCTGAATACTCAAACACGACTGCATGTGTTACATTAGTGTCATGGAGCTGTAGTGAAACACACCCCGCTGCCCCTCCACCCGCTCTGAGCCACGGGGCATCAGCCATGTGCCCCTGTGCCAGCCTCTCTATCCAGGGAGATTGGGCTGGACTAAAGGTGGAGGGTTTAGGACTCTGCGTGACTATTATACATGTAATAAATAATATATATTACACATTAAAGCTGGAGTACCTAACTTTGAAGATGTAAAAAAATATATGTATAAAATCTATGCAACACATATTTTTGGGGCCTCTATGTTTAGATCATATTTTTCCATTTCACTTTGGAGAGACCCAAGAGGGAAAATGCAGTTAGAAGTTTGTTGATTGAGTATGTTTGGCGCCCTAGGCCCGGGAGAGATGCTGTTGAGCACGGCGCTTGCTCGCGTGCATAATCCCCCCCAGGGCCTAGGCACTGGGGGGGATTGGCAGAGGGGGGACGGCAGAGGCAGTAGGCAAGCACGCTTCGATGAGAGAAGGAGGAGGTGGGGCGGCGGAGGCTTTGCAAACTTCAGAAGGCCGGGAAGTGGGCGTCTCCGGCTTTTAACTTGCTGTCCTGGTGGTTATTGGTGGATTAGATGTGGGCGTTTTGCTGGTGTAATGAGTAGAGGATGAGCAGGCTTGTAGATCTGGCAGCAGTGGCCGGGTCTACCACAGTGAACTTTCGCAAGAGCTTCATTTCACTTTGGAGAGACCCAAGAGGGAAAATGCAGTTAGAAGTTTGTTGATTGAGTATGTTTGGCGCCCTAGGCCCGGGAGAGATGCTGTTGAGTGCGGCGCTTGCTCGCACGCATAATCCCCAAAAACGGGCAGAGTTATCTTTAAGCGCCGGGACGTGAGCGCTCGCATCACGATCAACCGGACGCTGCCTGGGACGTGAGCGCTCGCATCACGATCGATACCAGACGCTGTAGCAGAGTTGTCTTTAAGCGCCGGGACGTGAGCGCTCGCATCACGATTGACCGGACGCTGTAGCAGAGTTATCTTTGAGCGCCGGGACGTGAGCGCTCGCATCACGATCAACCGGACGCTGCCTGGGACGTGAGCGCTCGCATCACGATCGATACCAGACGTTGCAGTGGAGTTATCTTTAAGCGCCGGGACGTGAGCGCTCGCATCACGATCAACCGGACGCTGCCTGGGACGTGAGCGCTCGCATCACGATCGATACCAGACGCTGTAGCAGAGTTACTGTAGCAGAGTTATCTTTGAGCGCCGGGACGTGTGCGCTCGCATCACAATCAACCGGACGCTGTCTGGGACGTGAGCGCTCGCATCACGATCGGTACCGGACGCTGCAGCAGAGTTATCTTTAAGCGCCGGGACGTGAGCGCTCGCATCACGATCAATCGGACGCTGCCTGGGACGTGAGCGCTCGCATCACGATCGGTACCAGACGCTGTAGCAGAGTTATCTTTAAAAGTGCGTGCCGCCACCAGAAATCCTATTGGTTCACTTACTTTGCTTTGTATTGCTTTGCTGGGAGCTTACGAGGAAGCCAGTAGCCGTTGTGCAGCCAGGATGGCGGACGCGTCTGGCCTGATGTAGGCGGAGAAAGCCGAAGAGGACCAGCGCCCCGGCTGTTGCAGAGAGGTGTGGGGGAGCCCCAGCGAGGCCGCGCGCGTGGCGGCGCCTATCCTGAAGGAATGAGCTGTGTAGAGCTGGGGAGAAAATTTACAGAGGAGCAGTAGGGATCTTAGTTGAGCTCTGAACCAGGTTGCTGTCATGGGAAGAATGTCTGGAGTGAGAAAGAGAGGTCCGTTAAAATCTCCTTTTTGCAGCGGAGGCGAGTGTAACGCATCAAGGATTTGTAGGGGCAGAGAGATGTGTCCGAGCGAGCTATTACTATATTGCAGGCTCCTTTGATTTTTGAATGTTTGAGACGGAGGTTGAAATGGTCAGGGGACATTATGTTGGGTGAAAAAGAGCGACCTTTGTGTGATGCTTCCACTACGTCGAGATTATCACGCATGACAGAGATCCTCTTTCTCTGCCACGTGTGATTCCACAGCGCGCAGCCACGACCACTGGGAATATCTCGTGTAGGGCAGAGGAGATGCTCCGGTGGAAAGTAGCGGCCACGCTCGGCAAACCAATGGTCCTGGAAGAATCCCCCAAAACCCACGGAAGGGGCAGCGTCCGTGTAGAAGCGGAGACCTGTAGGGGCAGAGACATGTCGGAGAGGGCCATTGATGTTGCAGGCGCCCTTACGCTTAGAATCTTGGGTTGGAGAGTAGATAATCAGGATAGTAGGATGGTCGGGAAAGCCGTGTCTCGGACCGCATGAAGGTTGAGTGAGCAGTAGTGAACGCTTATGCAGAGAAGCCATAGAAGGCGAGCAGGAAGATGCTGCGAGGAGGGCGGACATGTACCTGGAAGATGAGCCGGAGTTCAGTGCCGCTGCAGGATGGGCAGCATGATTGGGAGCCTGCGATCAGAAGAGTGAAGAATACAGGTATGGATGCCTTTGATTAGGAGTCCGATTGACGGCTCAGCGCAGCTACTTGGCCAGCTGCATCTGATAGAATCGGAAGATTAAGTAGAGAGATGAAGCATGACCGCCGAAGTGACCCTGGGAGCATAGGTGCGAGTCCGGCGCAGCGCGGCATACTCTGCCGGGCTGCATCCATTAGAAGCAGGATAAGCTTCTGAGAGAGTGGGTTGCAGTAGCAGTAGCAGCAGCGGCAGCAGCAGTAACCTCAGATAATAACAGCAATAGTCCTGTATCAAGCCGCGGCAGCTGCAGCGGCAGCAGCAGCAGCAGCATCCTTAGAAAATAACAGTAATAATTCTGTATCAAAGCCACAGTAGTAGAATGTTGTTGTAGCTGTTCAGTGTTTCAGTAAAAGAGATGCAAGTGAAGAGAGATGGCAAAGTAAATGAAGCAGCAGCAGCAGTAGTAGCAGCAGTAGCCGTATGAAGCAGCAGCAGTAGCAGTAGCAGTATGAAGCAGCAGCAGCAGTAGCAGCATCCGTAGATAATAACAGCAATAATCCTGTATCAAAGCCAGAGCAGTAGAATATTGTTGTAGCTGTTTAGTGTTTCAGTAAAAGAGATGCGAAGTGAAGAGGGATGTCAAAGTACATGAAGCAGCAGCAGCAGCGCAGCAGTAGCAGCAGCAGTAACGGTAGCAGTATGAAGCAGCAGAAGCAGCATTAGCAGGAGCAGCAGTAGCAGTAGGAAGCAGCAGCAGTAGCAGCAGTAGCAGTATGAAGCAGCAGCAGCAGCAGCGGTTGCAGCATCCGTAGATAATAACAGCAATAATCCTGTATCAAGCCACCGCAGTAGAATATTGTTGAAGCTGTTTAGTGTTTCAGTAAAAGAGATGCGAAGTGAAGAGAGGTGTCAAAGTAAAGAAGCAGCAGCAGCAGCGGCAGCAATAGCAGCATTAGCGGCAGCAGTAGCAGCAGTAGCGGTAGCAGTATGAAGCAGCAGCGGCAGCAATAGCAGCAGTAGCGGTAGCAGTATGAAGCAGCAGAAGCAGCATTAGCAGCAGCAGCAGCAGCACAATGCGATTCATACGAACAACAGACGTGTCACGCCAGTGTGCGTTGCTTGTCTCCGTGAGCCAGGTTACATACGTGTCTGAAAGAGCCGAGCCGTAGAGACAGGTGCAGCCTGGGAGCCTGCGGAGCGGCAGCGGCACATGTAGTAGTAGGAGCAGCAGGAGCAGGCAGCAGGGACAGACAGCAGCAGGAGCGGCAGCAGGAACAGGCAGCAGCGGGAACAGGCATCAGCGGGAACAGGCATCAGTAGGAACGGCAGCAGCGGCGGTCAGAGAACCATGCCCATGGTTGTTTAAGAGCCTGAGGAAATAAATCAACCCGAATCCGAAACATTCCCATGCGAATAACAGACGTCCCCTGGAGCCGTCTTGCTGCTTTGGTTATGGCAGATACGCATGAACGATCACTGTTCCACGCGTTCATTAGCTCCAACTCCACTTCAAACCCATTGCAGATTCACATTGGGCCCTTTTTCTTTCTGCTGCACTTTCAAAATGCAACAACTGCAGTTTAGTTACCCAATTTAATACTAGTGACCTAGCTATTTAAATGCATGGCCCCTCCTTCCTCCTGCAGATAGGCGAATTTAAATACATTCATTTAACAATAGTGACCTGCGAGTAATGAGATTAATGCTGTAAAGATGGCGTCGTGGCAAGAGCTCTGTGTGTGCCGTCTGGAGCACGATGGGGTAGTCTTTGCACATTTTTTCCAACGTGGTTTTACTGCAAGTGGCAGAACATGAATCTGAATGAATGCACATTGCTCCTCTTATATCCCTCAGACATTGGAGATTGATGCCATTTAAGATGCATTGTCCCTCAGTTAGCTCAAACACGTGTAAAACGGAGCCTGCAGACCAAGCACGGGGCGAAAACTGACGCCTGCAGTCAAGTGCGTAGGGCAAAAACCAGCCGCCTGCAGCCTAGACTCCGGGATTAATCTGTCCGCGGTCAGCACACTCACTGTACTCACGTGCCAGGAGACTTGGGAAAGCAACGGGACAACGCGGCACCGCCAGTCGGAGGCAGGGACACGCACGGCACCGCCAGACCGTCTGCGCGCGGCAGCAGACCACGAGGAACGAGCAGCACAGAAACCGCGGAGGGGCCCCGCGGAGCAGCCCGCAGAAAGAGCCCGCAGAGGAGGAGAGCAGTGGGGATATGCGAACCACAGCAGGTGCAGGGACGTGGAGGAGGAGCAGACCACGAGCAGCCAGACTGAGGACAGCCGGGCCACGCGCACGAGTAACACGTGAGCAGAAGCGACCCCTCCAGAACAACGCATGCATTTGCGAACAGGTGCGTTAGCGACATGCACCTTGCAGACTTCAGAAGGCCGGGAAGTGGGCGACTCCGGCTTTTAACTTGCTGTCCTGGTGGTTATTGGTGGATTAGATGTGGGCGTTTTGCTGGTGTAATGAGTAGAGGATGAGCAGGCTTGTAGATCTGGCAGCAGTGGCCGGGTCTACCACAGTGAACTTTCGCGAAGAGCTTCATGACAAATCAGCTCTTAGTATGTACAACATTTAAAACTACATCACCAACACCGACCTACAACACCCGCCTCCCCCGCTCTCTGATTGGTCGGAGGGGATTCAACCGAGGAAACTGCAGCCACTAGAATCAGACCCAGACGTACATGTAGGAAATGACCATGGACCAGAGTTTACACATGGTAAGACCAGACGTACATGTAGGAAATGATCATGGACCAGAGTTTACACATGGTAAGACCAGACGTACACGTAGGAAATGATCATGGACCAGAGTTTACACATGGTAAGACCAGACGTACATGTAGGAAATGACCATGGACCAGAGTTTACACATGGTAAGACCAGACGTACACGTAGGAAATGATCATGGACCAGAGTTTACACATGGTAAGACCAGACGTACATGTAGGAAATGACCATAGACCAGAGTTTACACATGGTAAGACCAGACGTACACGTAGGAAATGATCATGGACCAGAGTTTACACATGGTACGACCAGACGTACATGTAGGAAATGATCATGGACCAGAGTTTACACATGGTAAGACCCAGACGTACATGTAGGAGATGATCATGGACCAGAGTTTACACATGGTAAGACCAGACGTACATGTAGGAAATGATCATGGACCAGAGTTTACACATGGTAAGACCCAGACGTACATGTAGGAGATGATCATGGACCAGAGTTTACACATGGTACGACCAGACGTACATGTAGGAAATGATCATGGACCAGAGTTTACACATGGTAAGACCCAGACGTACATGTAGGAGATGATCATGGACCAGAGTTTACACATGGTAAGACCAGACGTACATGTAGGAGAGGATCATGGACCAGAGTTTACACATGGTAAGACCCAGACGTACCAGAGTTTATGGATAAGACCAAGCTACTACCAGAGAGTATAAACTATAAACCCAGTCACTTAAAAAAAATCACTGCCAAATTATGTACAAGTATTACCATCAAACAGATGTTTTAGAAATATTATGTTCATGTACTTGTGTTTCATTTTTGGTCTTTTAAATAAGCTGTTGTGACATGTGTTGTTCTAAGCATTGATTGTGAGTGCGCAACAAGAACATCGATTAAAAAAGAATAAATGTGACGAAACATATATTCAATCTCCGTCAGTGTAGATCCAGCACATGATAAAGGACATGCTTGTTCTGCTGCTGTCTGGCTGTGACCACTCCCACTCTGTCATCCTGTTGTTGTGCTGTGTATCTGTTCCACTGCCTTTGAATTATACTTTCCTCACTTCACTCGGTCACTGACAAATTGCTGTGAGACTGATGCATTGTTGTGTAAAGCCCCAGTATTATTTAGCATGAAATAATGCATTACTCAAAATGTGCTGTCCCTTGTGACGAATGGACGTTTGACACTAAATTAAACTTTGAGGCCGAACCCAGAATAAAGAAACAGAAGAGAGAGTGTGCATATGGATAGAGCTGGAGATAAGATGCAGGCAGCAGGACACAGTGACGGAGCAGAGGGGACAGTGTTCCATATTCAGCTCCTGTAGTTCCTAACGCTGTACAGCAGTGGGCCGGCTTTGGGCTGGGCCGTATTGGCGAGGACCATACAGGAATAATAGCCTGTCTTAATGTGCAGGACATGCAGTCTCCTGGGACGTCCTGTCAACTGGCTCAGTGGATCGATAGTGTCTGAAACACTGAGCGTTCTCCTGGTGCCACACGCTCCAAACTCACACAGACAGTTCACGCTTTCTCACCTTGTTCCCGTCTCTATTTCTGACACCGCTTTGATCTCCCAAGTGTTGAACAACTAAAACGGGGGAAAAGTGATGGAGACGAGGCAATATTTTTCTGTGTCTGAGCTGCAGTCACTACGGTGTGTTTCATGTGGGTGCAGAATACTGTCCGTTAAACCACATGTTGAGACGCTTTCAAGTTCAAACAGGAATAACCTGCAGTGTCATCAGCGCCTCTGATACTGTGTGTCTGCTTCAGACTGAAAGCAGCCACAGCTAAATCCCTGTGGCCAATGAGGCTTTGTGGTTCCTGAGGCAGCACTTTGCCCTGGCCCCTTCCCCCCGGCGCCCCCTTCAGCCCTCTCTCCACATCACACGTCAATGTAGACCTGTGCTGACAGAGTCTGACTGAGGCCTGACACTCTCGGTACACACAGAACACAGAGCCAAGCCCCCCGACACAGGAACTGTCAATCACGGCACACGGCACAGGAAGTCTGCTGCGTTCGACTGAAGCACCGCTATTGCAGACAGAAGATTGTTATTTACTGTGAAGGTGAAAGAGAAAAGAGGATTTCCCCCCATCAATGTGGCTTTGTGGCCTGCCCTCTGCACGGAGCCATGACCCCTCTGACGGAGAGAGGACTGTGCAGTACTCATGATTGAATAGACAGAATATATGACGTTGTGGTTACTCAAATGTGGAGCATGGTTTGGTTTTTTATTTTCCCATACAGTGTGCAATAAACATGAGCCAAAAAGAGAAATTAATTGTACCAGGATGTAGCAGCAGTGCTAATTTACACCTGTGATCCTTGAGCAGGTTGTTGTAAAACAGTCAAATTAAAGTAGATGTAAACATTACCATACATTATCAGACAGAAATGTAATTAAATTTACCACAAGTTATGATAAAATAAAACTACTGTCCGAGTGACTTGGCTGTGTAACATGTTTCACTAAATGAACCAGTGAAATATAAATACAGAAAAGAAACTGTTTTCCGTTTCAGAGCACTGCACACAATCATCTTTCAGAAGTTCGGCTCTGCAGCACGGCCTCTTCTTTTTGCCACAGAATTCAAAATACAATCTAATAAATAGCCCAATCAGATGCAGCAGAGCATGTATGGACTATTGAGAATCTGCTAAAAGGCTTTTACAGTCTATATAGTTATTGATCTTCAATCTGGCACATTTCATCAGATAAAAAAACGACTTTTGCTCCATCTCCGAGGCCCAGGAGTGACACAGCATGAAGACGCCATAATCCCCGATACTCTCCCACTCTCTGTCTCTCTCGCTCTACGTGGGGAGAAGACTAAAGTGATGTCGGCAATCAGAGCTCAGAGCGACTCTAGCCTTTGATAATCACAAGTGGCTTTCACTCATAAATGTCACAATGCGAGTGTGCTTCTTATATGCACTCTAGCAGCATTATCGCCGGCCACAGCAGCCTTCAAAGCACACTACAGACAGGCACAGCAAAGCCTCTAAAGACCTATTCTAAATGATCAACTTCACTCTCTAAATGTGGAAATTAAAGGTGCAGAGCCATATTTCGGACACCATCACATCTCCATCTGCATCATGCTTTTCCATGATGAAGAAAGGCACATCTGTCTGTTGGTAACTTGGCCTAGTATAGTCTGTCATAGCCTAGAATAATTATAATATATTACTATATCTTATCAGACGAAGCGCAGTCCGAAGCCAACCATGGACAGCACGATAACGAAAACCGTGACGTCGCCCGGCATGGCGCAGCCGGGGCCCCACCCTGGAGCCAGGCCTGGGGTCGGGGCTCGCAAGCGAGCGCCTGGTGGCCGGGCCTTAGCCCACGGGGCCCGGCCGGGCTCAGCCCGAAGGGACGACGTGGGCAGTCCCTCCTGTGGGCTCACCACCTGCAGAGGGGTCCGTGGTGGCGTGGTGCAGCGAGGACTGGGTAGCAGTCGAAGGCGGAGACCTCGACGACCCAGTCCACACACCCAACATCTGGCTCTTGGGACGTGGAACGTCACCTCACTGGGGGGGAAGGAGCCCGAGCTTGTGGGGGAGGTTGAGCGATACCGACTAGAGATAGTCGGCCTCTCCTCCACACACAGCTTGGGCTCTGGAACCCAACTTCTTGAGAGGGGTTGGACGCTCCACTTTTCTGGAGTTTCCCGCGGGGAGAGGCGGCGAGCTGGGGTGGCCATTCTCATTGCCCCCCATCTCAGCCGCCACGTGTTGGAGTTCTCCCCGGTGAATGAGAGGGTCGCGTCCCTCCGCCTCCGGGTGGGGGACAAGTCTCTGACTGTTGTGACGGCCTACGGGCCTAACGGTAGTGCAGAGTACCCGGCCTTCTTGGAGTCCTTGGGAGGGGTACTGGACGGTGTACCGCCCGGGGACTCTGTTATTCTCCTGGGGGACTTCAACGCCCATGTGGGAAATGCCAGTGACACTTGGAGAGGGGTGATCGGGAAGAACGGCCCCCCTGATCTGAACCCGAGCGGTGTTCAGTTGTTGGACTTCTGTGCCAGTCACGGCCTGTCCATCACGAACACCATGTTCGAGCACAAGGGTGTCCATCAGTGCACGTGGCACCAGGACACCCTAGGCCGGAGGTCGATGATCGACTTTGTTGTCGTATCATCTGACCTTCGACCGCGTGTCTCGGACACTCGGGTGAAGAGAGGGGCGGAGCTGTCAACCGATCATCACCTGGTCGTGAGTTGGATCCGCTGGCAGGGCAGGAGGCCGGTCAGACCTGGCAGGCCCAAGCGTGTAGTGAGGGTTTGCTGGGAACGTCTTGCTGAGCCCCCTGTCAGACGGACTTTCAACTCACACCTCCGGGAGAGCTTCTCCCAGGTCCCGGCGGAGGAGGGGGACATTGAGTCCGAGTGGACCATGTTCTCTTCCTCTATCGCCAATGCTGCGGCTCGTAGCTGTGGTCGCAAGGTCTCTGGTGCTGGTCCCGGCGGCAATCCCCGAACCCGGTGGTGGACACCGGCAGTAAGAGATGCCGTCAGGCTGAAGAAGGAGTCCTATCGAGCAATGATGGTTCGTGGGACTCCTGAGGCAGCTGTCCAGTACCGGCAGGCCAAACGTGCCGCGGCCCGGGCTGTTGCAGAGGCAAAAACCCGGGACTGGGAGGAGTTCGGAGAGTCCATGGAGCATGACTATCGGTCGGCCTCGAAGAGGTTCTGGCAAACCGTCCGGCGCCTCAGGAGGGGAAAGCAGTTCTTTGCCAACACCGTGTATGGTGCGGGTGGAGGGCTGCTGACCTCGACTGGGGATATTGTCGGGCGGTGGAAAGAATACTTCGAGGTTCTCCTCAATCCCCCCGCCACGTCCTCCGTCCAGGAGGCAGAGGCTGAGGATGTTGGGGCGGACACTTCTATCTCCCTGGCCGAGGTCACCAAGGTGGTTGGCAGCCTCCATGGTGGCAAGGCGCCGGGAGTGGATGAGATCCGTCCTGACTATCTAAAGTCTCTGGATGTTGTAGGACTGTCTTGGCTGACACGTCTCTGCAGCATCGCGTGGCGATCGGGGGCGGTGCCAATGGAGTGGCAGACCGGGGTGGTGGTCCCTCTCTACAAGAAGGGGGACCGGAGGTTGTGTTCCAATTATCGTGGGATCACACTCCTCAGCCTCCCCGGTAAGGTCTACTCCAAGGTACTGGAGAGGAGGCTACGTCCGATGGTCGAATCTCGGATTCAGGAGGAGCAGTGTGGTTTTCGTCCCGGTCGCGGAACACTGGACCAGCTCTATACTCTCCATCGGATACTCGAGGGTTCATGGGAGTTCGCCCAACCTGTCCACATGTGCTTTGTGGATTTGGAGAAGGCGTTCGACCGTGTTCCCCGGGGTGTCCTTTGGGGGGTCCTCCGGGAGTACGGGGTCCGGGGTCCTCTGCTGAGGGCCGTCCGGTCCCTGTATGACCGGAGTCAGAGCTGTGTTCGCATTGCCGGCAGTAAGTCAGACCTGTTCCCGGTGCATGTTGGCCTCCGCCAAGGCTGCCCTTTGTCACCGGTTCTGTTCACTGTATTTATGGACAGAATTTCTAGGCGCAGCCAGGGGCCGGAGGGGGTCCGGTTCGGGAACCACAGGATTTCATCTCTACTTTTTGCGGATGATGTCGTCCTGCTGGCTCCAACGAACCAGGACCTGCAGCATGCACTGGGACGGTTTGCAGCCGAGTGTGAAGCGGCTGGGATGAGAATCAGCACCTCCAAATCCGAGGCCATGGTGCTCGACCGGAAAAAGGTGCCTTGCCCTCTTCAGGTGGGTGGAGAGGTCCTTCCTCAAGTGGAGGAGTTCAAGTATCTCGGGGTCTTGTTCACGAGTGAGGGAAGGTGGAGCGTGAGATTGACAGGCGGATCGGTGCAGCGTGCGCAGTGATGCGGTCTCTGTATCGGACCGTTGTGGTAAAGAGGGAGCTGAGCCGAAAGGCGAAGCTCTCGATTTACCGGTCAATCTTCGTTCCCTCCCTCACCTATGGTCATGAGCTGTGGGTAATGACCGAAAGAACGAGATCGCGGATACAAGCGGTCGAAATGAGCTTCCTCCGCAGAGTGGCTGGGCGCTCCCTTAGAGATAGGGTGAGGAGCTCAGTCACACGGGAGGAGCTCGGAGTAGAGCCGCTGCTTCTCCACGTCGAGAGGAACCAGTTGAGGTGGCTCGGGCATCTGTTCAGGATGCCTCCTGGACGCCTTCCTGGGGAGGTGTTCCGGGCACGTCCCACCGGGAGGAGGCCCCGGGGAAGACCCAGGACACGCTGGAGAGACTATGTCTCTCAGCTGGCCTGGGAACGCCTTGGGGTCCCCCCGGACGAGCTGGAGGAGGTGTGTGTGGATAGGGAAGTCTGGGCGTCTCTGCTTAGACTGCTGCCCCCGCGACCCGGCAACGGATAAAGCGGAAGAAAATGGATGGATGGATGGACTATATCTTATCTATCGCAGATCAGATGGAGATCCTTTTGTTGCAGCGCACAGACCGGGCAGTAGAAAGAGCACACAGGGAGCACACACAATATAATATATCATCAGGAGCAGCTGTGTTTTTTAGCTGTAAATGCTTCAATGTTAGCCTGGTCGTACCACACCATAGGTCTGGATTAGCTCCATTGACTCCGTTAACAGGTGGGAGGGGCTAACTCCTTTTGCAGATTGAAACCATTAGATCTGAGTTTACTGTGACATATGTAATGCGCCCGAGTCTGTCGTTAGCATTTAGCATTTAGCCTAGCTTTAGCATTTAGCCTAGCTTTAGCCATCTCATTTGCCGCTAACGGAGCCCGTGGGGAGTAGCGCCACAATCTTGACCAGCGATTACATTTGCTAAACATTCCTCTTGCTCCGGCTTCAGTTTCTTGATAGAACCAGACCAGAATACTTTACTATCGCATTCTTTGCCAAACCACAACCTTCCCGTTCGGCGCAAACTCTTGACATCACCCACAACTAACTACAACACCCGCCTCCCGCGCTCTGAGTAGCCGGTCGAAATACGACCGATTGTAATCGCTAACACAGGGACCAGACCCAGACGTTACATGCAGTGAAATTATGATTGAGCGGAGAGTACGGATGGATAAGAGCAGGCTACTTCAATATCAATCTTTCAAAATATCTAAAACATACAGTGCAAGGCCAAGGGAGATTTCTCACCATCATCTGTACTTCTGCAGGTTAAGAAGTACAGATGATGGTGAGAAACCTCCCATGGCTTTGACTAATCCCTGTACGACTGAGAGCTTACACAAACATATAGTTATTTACATATAGGGCGGAGTAAGAAGATGAAGTTGCAGTATTTACTTACATGAAGCTGAATGCGCAGGTTCAGACTGAAAGACCGAGTGCCGGCCAGCCTCGAGCCTCAACCAATCACACAGCTCTGCCAGCCTCGAGCCTCAGCCAATCACACAGCTCTGCCAGCCTCGAGCCTCAGCCAATCACACAGCTCTGCCAGCCTCGAGCCTCAGCCAATCACACAGCTCTGCCAGCCTCGAGCCTCAGCCAATCACACAGCCAGGTCAGCCTCCTGCCAACCCTCTCACAGCACAGCGGGCAGTTTAAAAGGCAGCCACTTCCTGACAAGCAACGCTTCCTGAGGCTCTTAAACACCCACCACCTCTCCACCACCTCCCCAGCACCCGCTCTGGCTCTAGGCTCCCGCTCTGGCTCCCGCTCTGGCTCCCGCTCTGGCTCCCGCTCTGGCTCCCGCTCTGGCTCCCGCTCTGGCTCCCGCTCTGGCTCCCGCTCTGGCTCCCGCTCTGGCTCTAGGCTCCCGCTCTGGCTCCCGCTCTGGCTCCCGCTCTGGCTCCCGCTCTGGCTCCCGCTCCGGCTCCTGCTCCGTCTACGCCCCATTCACACCATACTAGAGCCACCACCAGTGATTGAAACAATACTTACTTACTTACCTAATTACTATGAAATTGCAGCATTGATAGTGAGGTTAATATGAGCTACCATGGACTGATTTACCTCCATATGAAATGTATTTATAAATATAGGTCACTTTGATCCAATTATTGTTCAGTCCACACAATAAAATCTACCTGAAAATAATCCAGACTGAGGTTTATTTAAAGTAATTCTTGAGACAAAATACTTCACAATATAAACCATGCATTTTCAAATATCCACTGATGCAAAGATTCTTTATATACTTTACGAGGAGATATTGTTTATTAAATCCAAAATCAGTTTGACGCTGCCACTGTTATGTTTGCTCAATATTCACAACATTAAAAAGAACTCCATGACTTTAACTCTATGCCATATCTGTTCATAGAGTAATCCATAACACTAGACTCTTTCTCATGTATGTATAGAATCATCTCATATCAAACCAGTGCTTCTCACTAATTATTTCTGGCTGGTTAATGATCCCATTGCATTGTGGTTTTAATGAAGTCCTGCCACTGGAGGGTGGAGGAGAGTCCTGGAGGTGCTCAGACTGGCAGCGGGACATTAGCCTTGGCCTGTGGTTTTGTGGCCTCCGAGTACCGCCCTAACTGCTCACATTCCCTCTGTCTCTTCTCTGCTAATCCTACAGACACGCACTGCATACATTTACAGCAGGAAACATGGGTGATGGCTTTCTCTGCACCTCCAGAGGCCAGAGCATAGACCAACATGAGAGCAGTGGATGGGTCAGGCTGAGACCAAGGGGCGCAAAGTATACAACCTTTAATTATTAACAAGTGTCTTCCCTTTGGATTGGTTGGTTCTCTCTGGTCTCTCTTTGGTCTCTCTCTGGTCTCTCTTTGGTCTCTCTCTTTGGTCTCACTGGAGTCTCTCTCTGGTCCCTCTCTGGTCTCTCTCTGGTCTCTCTCTCTGGTCTCTCTCTGGTCTCTCTCTGGCCTCTCTCTGGTCTCTCTCTCTGGTCTCTCTCTGGTCTCTCTCTGGTCTCTCTCTGGTCTCTCTCTGGTCTCTCTCTGGTCTCTCTCTGGTCTCTCTCTGGTGTCTCTCTCTAGTCTCTCTCTGGTCTCTCTCTGGTCTCTCTCTGGTCTCTCTCTGGTGTCTCTCTCTAGTCTCTCTCTGGTCTCTCTCTGCTCTCTCTCTGGTCTCTCTCTAGTCTCTCTCTAGTCTCTCTCAGGTCTCTCTCTGGTCTCTCTCTGGTCTCTCTCTGGTCTCTCTCTCTGGTCTCTCTCTGGTCTCTCTCTGGTCTCTCTCTAGTCTCTCTCTAGTCTCTCTCTGGTCTCTCTCTGGTCTCTCTCTGGTCTCTCTCTGGTCTCTCTCTAGTCTCTCTCTAGTCTCTCTCTGGTCTCTCTCTGGTCTCTCTCTGGTCCCTCTCTGGTCTCTCTCTGGTCTCTCTCTGCTGTCTCTCTCTAGTCTCTCTTTGGTCTCTCTCTGGTCTCTCTCTAGTCTCTCTCTAGTCTCTCTCTGATCTCGCTCTGGTCTCTCTCTAGTCTCTCTCTGGTCTCTCTCTCTGGTCTCTCTCTCTGGTCTCTCCCTCTGGTCTCTCTCTGCTCTCTCACTAGTCTCTCTCTGCTCTCTCTCTTTGGTCTCTCTCTGGTCACTCTCTGGTCACTCTCTGGTCTCTCTCTGGTCTCTCTCTGGTCTCTCTCTGGTCTCTCTCTGGTCTCACTCTCTGGTCTCTCTCTGGTCTCTCTCTCTGGTCTCTCTCTGGTCTCTCTCTAGTCTCTCTCTAGTCTCTCTCTCTGGTCTCTCTCTGGTCTCTCTTTGTCTCTCTTTGGTCTCTCTCTGGTCTCTCTTTGGTCTCTCTTTGGTCTCTCTCTGGTCTCTCTCTGGTCTCTCTCTGGTCTCTCTCTGGTCTCTCTCTGGTCTCTCTCTGGTCTCTCTCTGATCTCTCTCTGGTCTCTCTCTGGTCTCTCTCTGATCTCTCTCTGGTCTCTCTCTGGTCTCTCTCTGATCTCTCTCTGGTCTCTCTCTGGTCTCTCTCTGATCTCTCTCTGGTCTCTCTCTGGTCTCTCTCTGATCTCTCTCTGGTCTCTCTCTGGTCTCTCTCTGGTCTCTCTCTCAAATGATTGACTAAGAGACAGAGACAGCTGCATCTACATTACTAAATGATGGATCTTGCGGTTATCCTTTTGAGTATGTTGTTTTCTGACCCATGAACATTTGAATTATTTATATTTATATTAGTCCCGCGTTTTAAAAATAACATTACCACAAAGCAGCAGCTTCAGATGAGAGATTCAGATTCAGTGTATATGTCTTTTGCAGTGAAACCGCAACGGAATACATTTGGAAAAGTCTCAAGTCTCACCAGACAAGGACAGAAATAAACAAGGTTAAAAAAACAGAAATAAATACAACAAAAAAGTGCTGGAGACAATTGTCATTGTGAAATCCATGTAAAATATTTAAAGGGCTCTGTTTTAAACTAATAACAGTTTGTGGAAAGAAGCTGTTAACAAAACGACATGTCCTGCATTTTCTACCAGAGGGAAGAAGCTGGAACATGGCTTTTCCAGGGGCCAGAAGAGTCATTGAGATTCTTAGAGCTCAGTTTAAGAGTCTGGATTCATAAAGAACCTCCAGAACAGGCAGATCACACTCCTCTCTCTGGTCTCTCTTTGGTCTCTCTCTGGTCTCTCTCTCTCTGGTCCCTCTCTCTGGTCTCTCTCTGGTCTCTCTCTCTGGTCTCTCTCTGGTCTCTTTCTCTGGTCTCTCTCTGGTCTCACTCTCTGGTCACTCTCTGGTCTCTCTCTCTGGTCTCTCTCTCTGGTCTCTTTCTCTGGTCTCTCTCTGGTCTCACTCTCTGGTCACTCTCTGGTCTCTCTCTCTGGTCTCTCTCTGGTCTCTCTCTGGTCTCTCTCTCTGGTCTCTCTCTCTGGTCTCTCTCTGGTCTCTCTCTGGTCACTCTCTGGTCTCTCTCTGGTCTCTCTCTGATCTCTCTCTCTGGTCTCTCTCTGGTCTCTCTCTGTTCTCTCTGGTCTCTCTCTCTGGTCTCTCTCTGGTCTCACTCTCTGGTCTCTGTCTGGTCTCTCTCTCTGGTCTCTCTCTGTTCTCTCAGGTCTCTCTCTGGTCACTCTCTGGTCTCTCTCTCTGGTCTCTCTCTGGTCTCTCTCTGGTCTCTCTCTAGTCTCTCTCTCTGGTCTCTCTCTGGTCTCCCTCTTTGTCTCTCTTTGGTCTCTCTCTGGTCTCTCTTTGGTCTCTCTTTGGTCTCTCTCTGGTCTCTCCCTCTGGTCTCTCTCTGGTCTCTCTTTGGTCTCTCTCTGGTCTCTCTCTGGTCTCTCTCTCTGCTCTCTCTCTGCTCTCTCTCTGCTCTCTCTCTGGTCTCTCTTTGGTCTCTCTTTGGTCTCTCTTTGGTCTCTCTTTGGTCTCTCTCTGGTCTCTCTCTGGTCTCTCTCTGGTCTCTCTCTGGTCTCTCTCTGGTCTCTCCCTCTGGTCTCTCTCTGGTCTCTCTCTCTGGTCTCTCTCTCTGGTCTCTCTCTCTGGTCTCTCTCTGGTCTCTCTCTGCTCTCTCACTAGTCTCTCTCTGCTCTCTCTCTGGTCTCTCTCTGGTCTCTCTCTTTGGTCTCTCTCTGGTCACTCTCTGGTCAATCTCTGGTCTCTCTCTGGTCTCTCTCTGGTCTCTCTCTGGTCTCTCTCTGGTCTCTCTCTGGTCTCTCTCTGGTCTCTCTCTGATCTCTCTCTGGTCTCTCTCTGGTCTCTCTCTGATCTCTCTCTGGTCTCTCTCTGATCTCTCTCTGGTCTCTCTCTGGTCTCTCTCTGGTCTCTCTCTGGTCTCTCTCTCAAATGATTGACTAAGAGACAGAGACAGCTGCATCTACATTACTAAATGATGGATCTTGCGGTTATCCTTTTGAGTATGTTGTTTTCTGACCCATGAACATTTGAATTGTTTATATTTATATTAGTCCCGCGTTTTAAAAATAACATTACCACAAAGCAGCAGCTTCAGATGAGAGATTCAGATTCAGTGTATATGTCTTTTGCAGTGAAACCGCAACGGAATACATTTGGAAAAGTCTCAAGTCTCACCAGACAAGGACAGAAATAAACAAGGTTAAAAAAAACAGAAATAAATACAACAAAAAAGTGCTGGAGACAATTGTCATTGTGAAATCCATGTAAAATATTTAAAGGGCTCTGTTTTAAACTAATAACAGTTTGTGGAAAGAAGCTGTTAACAAAACGACATGTCCTGCATTTTCTACCAGAGGGAAGAAGCTGGAACATGGCTTTTCCAGGGGCCAGAAGAGTCATTGAGATTCTTAGAGCTCAGTTTAAGAGTCTGGATTCATAAAGAACCTCCAGAACAGGCAGATCACACTCCTCTCTCTGGTCTCTCTTTGGTCTCTCTCTGGTCTCTCTCTCTGGTCTCTCTCTGGTCTCACTCTCTGGTCTCTCTCTGGTCTCTCTCTGGTCTCTCTCTCTGGTCTCTCTCTGGTCTCTCTCTCTGGTCTCTCTCTCTGGTCTCTCTCTGGTCTCTATCTGGTCTCTCTCTGGTCTCACTCTTTGGTCTCTCTTTGGTCTCTCTTTGGTCTCTCTCTGGTCTCTCTCTAGTCTCTCTTTTTGGTCTCTCTCTGGTCTCTCTCTGGTCTCTCCCTGCTCTCTCTCTGGTCTCTCTCTGGTCTCTCCCTCTGGTCTCTCTCTCTGGTCTCTCTTTGGTCTCTCT
This sequence comes from Knipowitschia caucasica, assembly GCA_964034765.1. Classification (NCBI taxonomy): domain Eukaryota; kingdom Metazoa; phylum Chordata; class Actinopteri; order Gobiiformes; family Gobiidae; genus Knipowitschia; species Knipowitschia caucasica. The sequence goes on from OZ035826.1 coordinate 3,230,099, forward strand.
CTGGTCTCTCTCTGGTCTCTCCCTGGTCTCTCTCTGGTCTCTCTCTGGTCTCTCTCTCTGGTCTCTCTCTGGTCTCTCTCTCTGGTCTCTCTCTGGTCTCTCTTTGGTCTCTCTCTGGTCTCTCTTTGGTCTCTCTTTGGGCTCTCTCTGGTGTCACTGTTTGGTCTCTCTTTGGTCACTCTCTGGTCTCTCTCTGGTCTCTCTCTGGTCTCTCTCTGGTCTCTCTCTGGTCACTCTCTGATCTCTCTCTCGTCTCTCTCTGGTCTCTCTCTGGTCTCTCTCTGGTCTCTCTCTCTGGTCTCTCTCTCTGGTCTCTCTCTCTGGTCTCTCTCTCTGGTCTCTCTCTGGTCTCTCTCTGGTCTCTCTTTGGTCTCTCTTTGGTCTCTCTTTGGGCTCTCTCTGGTGTCACTCTCTCTGGTAATAAACGCACCATAAACAGAGGTGGTCTAGACATTTCGAATCAAGGAAGAACAACCCCCAAACCAAAAAGGCGCTGCTTCTTTGTTTGCCGTTTCTGCTCCGCTCGTTTCAATTTGCTTTTCTTCATAGTCGGACGTCCCTTGTTTTATTTGTGACCTCCAATGCTACATGTTAACCACACCAGCCTTTTTACTTTAAAGGTACACTGTGTAGTTTTTACTCCCATCTTGCATTGAGATCATATATTGTAATCTACAGTAGCTTTGTAGGACAGTATGTGGTCTTTGACAGAGGTAAATATGGGGTCAAAGGCCATATTTAGGTAAAAGGCCACATTTATTATCGGTTAACATGTTTTTGCATTTGGACCTTTTGGATGTTTGATATTGTTTCAGACAGTTTCAGATTGATGCGTCTCTGGTCACTGCTTTTCCTGTGGTTGAAGCTGACTCTAAGGACAGGTTGGACAGTTTAATTCAAAAAATGGATTTATAACACAGAAGTTTACAATATTTCTGTGTTGTGCATCACGTGTAAACAACCCCAGGGCTTCTGCTGCCTGCTCAGCTGTGCACCACATTCCAGTGTCCCAGTCTCCGTGGGGGGGGGGTGGGATTTAGATCTGGCAGTGCTGGACAGGTCAAGGTGATGTCCCACTGGGTGTAAAGTGCAGTGAGATCCAGCTCTCTACCACCATTCGACCCGCACCTTCCACCACCACAACCTGCGGTGCCAGACTACCATCTGCCCCCGCCCCCCCTCCTCCTCCTCTCGGGCTCATGTTGCTTCATCTAAACAAGTCAAGACGGTGGCTCCATGTGGGAACAAGGACAGTGACAGCTTTAGCACAGGCAGGTCGTGAGAGACTGAGGTGACGCAGTGAGGTAGCCCCAATCATCCAGGGGCAGGTGGAATCATCCAGGGCAGGTCCAGACAGAGACTGATACAAACACACAGAGGGGTGGACCAAGCGCTGCCCTGTCTGATACCTCCCCTCGCCCTGCAGACCCTTGGATGTGGATAACAAGTTACATTTGGATCCATTTGACAGACTGGAGTGGTGCCCATGCAGAGTAATATGAGGAGCTCGCAGTGTGAAGCCAAAGTTGAAGTTTAGTCCGTCTTACTCTGAAGTAAAGTTAAAAAAAAGTTATTCAGACATCACAAGCCTTGTTTTGCATTGAATACACAGAAGTATAAATATATGTTGCTCTAAATATATATTGCATTGAGTCCATCAGGAGGAGCTACGATGTATGGGAAGGAAAACATGATAGATATGTCTTTGGGATGTTTTGCTGCTAAATGATTAAGTGTGGACTGACTCTGGACCGGTCTAGTTAAAGTGAGCCAGACCAACAAGTGAAGAACCAGTAGCTATGCATCACTGTGTTAGAGTAGTTAGCAAAAACAATGCTAATCAAACCCATATCCTCTCGGTTACACGTTCACATTTGGAGCGAGCTTTCAGTTTTTTTTGTTTTTGGACCATGTGGTTGGGTCCAGGCTCCAAAAGGTCCATGAGCATGAGCGCTGACATCCTGCAATCTCACTCCTAGTATGTGGGGGTGTACCCGGAAAGAGAATTACCCAATTGCTTTTGTATGGCATCTTCTTTCCTCTGAAAAATGGATGGGCCAAAATTCGCTCTTTGTCCAACACCATGTTTCAGAGGCTGTCAATGTTTTTATATTTAGACCAGTCTAGTTGAGCCGCTGTGGACTTTTGAATGCATTCGCTAATTCATGCGCAAATGCTTTTTTTCACATATTCCTGCCCCGTGGCCATTTTGAAAAAGCCAGCAGAAGGCAAAATTGGTGTCACATTAGATTCAATGGTGGAGATACGCGTGACTGCATCTGTTTATACTTACAGTCTATGGGTTGGACTGATTAGCATTCGTTTTTCCACATGTAGAAAGCAAGGCTGAAATAAAATCAGAAAAATGTAAGTATAGAAAAAAGTGCACACTAGAGCCGTGCAAAGTGTTTGAAAGCTCCAGTCTTCGTCGCAGTGAAAAGCATTGATATCCAGGCGTGTATTCAGCCTGCAAGATCCGAATCATTAAAAACAATTAAAAACTATTCTTGGACGTAACCTGCACTTCTATCTTAACGCTGAGGACGCTTGATATAAAAAGGGGTTTGTTTTGTAATTCCAGCTCTGCCTCTTTTCTTCAGCCCCGTTAATGTGCGTTAACCACAATCATGAAAACAATGGGAAAGGAGAGAAAGAATAAATGAACATAATTGAATAAAACATGTCATTTCAAAGACAACAAACGTCTCTTCTTGTGATTACAGAGTCCGTTTTAAGTGAAGGGCCCTTAAACCCTGATAAATGCTGCTTTCATCTCTGACCCTGTTGTGACACTGGATAAGACACATTATGCAGCAGCGACGGCACATACTCATTATAAACAATCACTAATAAATCCAACAATGAGCTTCTTAAGGTTTTATCCAGAGCTTCTTCCACTTGTTGATTTTCAGTCTGTTTATTCTTTATTTTTGGGGAAATGCAAGAGATTATAGCAAGTCCTTATAATCTGGACAGTTGTACTTTAGTGGCTGAGTGGTTAGCACTCGCTTCTGACGGGATCTGGCTTCTGCAGGCACAGCATGGACTTAAAGTAATACATTAACTTTTTAATAATAGTAGTTTATTAAATATGCAAAAAAAACATGCAGCGTCAAGACACCGCAACAGTTTTATTTATTTATTATGACAGTGATTAAAATGATTCATGTGAAATGGTTTTGCCTTTGCACTCGGCTTATTGCTGCGGGATGAATAATTAACAAAGTCACTTAACCCTTTGATGCACCACATGGGTCAAAAGTGAAGGAGTTTGTTTGCGATTCATTTCATTTTTCAGTTTTCCAGGTTTTCCTCAATTAACTTGTTTTTTTATCTTTAAACATCCTCATGTTATTGTTAGTTTTCTTACTTTTTTAATAAAACAGATTTTTGTATCTCTGCCCTTCTAATGCACAACATGGGTCAAAAATGATCTACATTTTCTATGTCATTTCATGTATGTTGCTTTTTTATACCTTTGAAATATAAATATATACATATTATAATTTACTAGCCCATGTATACAGTAAATACTTATGCAACACAAATCATATTTTGTATGTTTCCGTTCTTACTCAATGAACAAGCTCAACCTTTGTGTTGCTACATTAACTTCACACATGGTTCAGAAATTACCTGTGTTCACCGTGGCATCGAGTAGGAACCTTTGAATTGGAGCATGTTTGCTCAGGAATATATTGACTGCGAACAACTCCTCACCTGTTTCCTAATCAGCACCTGCTCAGAACAGCTGCGTTTGCTCCTGATACATGGAAGTTCCAATTGTTCAACCTCAGACAATATTTGATGAGTTGAGAAAGATAACTGAGTTTGTACTTTACTTTAAAGGAACTTTATCCAACACCGTTCTATCTATTGACATGTTCTATTCTAGTAAACTAAACTGATCTTAGCTCTTTCACCAAACTCAAAATACTCAAAATAAAAATGTAAATGGATTTGCATTTGAAAGTATCGTGCTTCTGATTGGTTAAAGTAGAGTGTGGCTGGTCGCAGATTCACAACTGAAGCGGTTCTGAGAATTCTGGATGAAGAACCAGATGAGGAGGTGATTGGAAATGATTCTGAGTCTGAAGTATCTGATGATGATGATGATGATGATGACCCAGACTATGGCACAGGATCAATGTGGGTGTGGCTTCAAATCCAGCTCTCCTCGATGAAGAGAGAATGATTCAAGTACATGGTTTAATGCTTTCATTATGACCCAGTGTTGGAGTAGATTCAAACTAAACACACCTGATGAAGACAGTCGATGTAAAACCAGGTGTTGACACAAAAACAAACTGAGCAGTGTTTGGGTCAGTTTAGTGAAGCCTGGTTCTGAAATAAGTGGAGGCTCATTTTTACTGAAGCCCATCCATCCATTTTCTTCCCATTAATCCATTTCTGGGTTTGGGGGTGTCAGTCAGAGCTGCACCCAGTCCACAGAGCACCAGCCCCTCACTGATCCTCCTGCAGGTGCTGAGTCCACAGGAGCTGAGATCTTTCAGTGGGGGCTTCAGGCAAAGTGGGGTTAAGTGTCTTGCCCAAGGACACAATGACAGCAGTTTTCAGTGGGGGTCGTGAGGTAGGTCTTACGGTGGGCTCGAACCCACAACCTTCAGGCTCAAAAGCTATTTCTCTACCAACTGAGCCACTGTCGCCCCGTTTACTGAAGCAGAATCTTAAAAATACACAAAAAGTTTTTTTGCAGCTTTATTGAAAAAAGGACAAGCTCAATTTAAACCAAACCCTGTAGTAATACATTCATATTATACTTAATTATTGTCCAACTTTTTCAGTTTTGCAGCGTTACTCTGCAAACAATTACAAAATATGAGGTAAATGCTTGAATTGAGCAAATTTATCTTAATCTGAGTCAGTCATAAAACCAGATTCACCAGTCGGACAAAGCCATTTAGTCTTATCTCTAGAAATGTTGCTTAATTTTCTCATTCCAGGAGAGACATTGTTTTAAGGCCGACAGAATGTGCTGTAATTAAGATACATTTAGTCAAATTTAAGCACCTAATTTTTCTTTACTTTTCACCGTGTAGAAGACGTGTTCCTCTCATGCAGCACCGATGGCGATCTCCAACATGTACAACCTTCTTTTATCAGTCTGAGCTGCCATTTTGTCCGCGGCACATCTCATTTTACAGTTAGTGCTGTGACAATCTCAGTCTTGCATTAGGTCCATATGAATGAGGCTGGGAGTGGGATGTGAGGCAGAGCTCGGTGGGCAGCAGCTGTGCCAGAGCTCGGAGGAGAACGCTGGCCCTCTTCATGTTCAGAATGCAAGAGGGCTCATTTTCAGACGCCCGGAGCAGGAAATGATTGGGATGTCACCTGCCGGGGTGAGGCCGCTGATACGCCGCGTCCGTCCTGGTGAATTCGTCACTGTCATTGGGCGCTCGGGAGGAGGTCGATGCCGTGCAGATGGTGTTCTGCTCGATACAAACAGCTCCATTCTGCTCATGTTAAATGGTAGATCTCAAATGACCAGCAGGGGATGTCTTTATAACGTAGACTGTAAATATTAAAAGCAAAGTGACTCCTATCTCCGCTGTTGAAACTTATGTGCCACCACTTTTACCTTCTGTGGCTTTTTCAAAAAGGCCGCAGGGCAGACAAATGTGAAAAAAAACCCATTTGTGCATGCGTCAGCTGCACTAGCCCCATTCATTTAACAGGTGCATTCAAAAGTCCACAGTGGCTAAACTAGACTGGTCCAAAAACTACACTCCCCTCAGCATTGACAGAATCTGGAAGTCGCTCTTTGGGCCAAGAACAACTTTTGGACCATTCTATAAAGACGTTTTTTGAGAGGAAAGAAGACACCATACAAAAGCATTGGGTAATTCTCTTTCCGGGTACACCCCCACCAGCAAGGAGTGAGATTGCAAGCACTGGTTTATACAGACAGAGGAAGAAAACTTAAAAAAAACAAAACAATTTTAACATGACAATCAGTGAAATATGTGCAGCTAAAGCACATGGATTGACTGAACAAGTAAATACTAACTACTAACAGCTAAATAACGACTAATCAAAATGTAGCTGTATTAAGATAAATTAAGAAATACATAATACAGATAATTTCAAGCAGATCATCAGATTTGTTTGTTTGAATTTAATCTTATTATTTTGGTAGAGCATTGGCCTTTGGGCCTGAAGGTCGTGGGTTCGAGCCCACCATAAGACCTACTTCACGACTCCCACTGATGACTGCTGTCGTTGTGTCCTTGGGCAAGACACCTAACCCCACTTTGCCTGAAGCCCCAACTGAAAGATCTCAGCTCCTGTGGACTCAGCACCTGCAGGAGGATCAATGAGGGGCTGGTGCTCTGTGGACTGGGTGCAGCTCTGACTGCCACCCCCCTGACCCAGAAATGGATTAAGGGGAAGAAAATGGATGGATGGATGGATGGATATAATTATTATTATTATTTTTTTGGACTACATTCAGAGAATAAAAACAATGCCCCACATGTGTTTTCATCAAAGCAGATACAAAAATAAGTCGTCATATGTCGTACACAGGGTTGTACAAAAGCCAGTGAAGCTACAACCGGCTTCTTTATGTTCCGTCTTTAAACAGTGGAACCAGCTTCAGGAAACATTTTATTATTAATTTGAAAAAGCACATTTTAGATAATTGTGTCAAAAACAGTGAACATTAATAGCATTAGAAATTGTTTTAGTTTTTTTGTGTATTTTTAATGTAATTTTAGGAAAACTTTTAATGCATATATGATTGTATTTTGTGTGAGGTAAGATTGCGTTTATATCGTGTGTGGTCACCTGCCTCCCTGGCAGATGGTCTCCTTAGTAACGACTACATTAACCCATTGACTGCCATTGACGTATTTGTCTGAGACCCTCTATTCGACTGGGGATTACAGGACAATAAAAATAGCTAGAAACAAACTTATTTTGACTGATGAAAGTAGACACTCCAGTCTTTCAGAATCTGGTTTCATATTTAACATAGTCTTAGTAAAAAATATTCTGTGGGTCTTGAGAATCAGTGAAATCCTCAAAATGGCTTATGAGTTAACTAAACTAAACCCCAGCAGGTGGATTGCATCATTAATCATTTGGGCAACAGTGGCTCAGTTGGTAGAGCATTGGCCTTCGAGCCTGAAGGTCGTGAGTTGAAGTCCACCACAAGACCTTCTCCACCGACTCCCACTGATGTCTGCTGTCGTTGTGTCCTTGGGCAAGACACTTAACCTCACTTTGATAAGGAGCGCGGAAGTGATGTTCGCTGCTTGCCTTGGTGTGTGTGTGTATGTATAGAGATAGATTAGATTAGATTATACACATTAGCTGTATATGTGTGTGTGTATGTGTAATGTATATGTGTGTGTATATGTGTGTGTATATGTATATGTGTGTGTATCAAACTGAAATTTCCCCATTGTGGGACGAAAAAAGGACCACTTATTCAGTGCTAGGAGCAGGAAGTTTCTGGTTGCAAGTGTGATTGTAGCTGTACTTCTTTCATTAGACCAGTAATAAAGCCTATCACACTGTGCCTATAACCATAACAAGTTAGCGAGACTGTATAGAAAGACACCGTTCCATCAAACTAGCTCAGGGTTTGTAATGTGCGTCTATATTTCACGATTGCGTTCTGCGTTTTTCCACTGATGCCCGTCACACATTTCATTTAGAAAAGCAAACGATGAGTCTATGAGAAACCACTTTCATTGATTTCAACCTCTTCATTTCTCGGCTCTGCCTCAGCACTGATCTCATCTCTGCAGTTTTCTCGAGTGACTTCTGTGTGTTTGATTTGAGCAGATTGAGCAGATTTCTTTACTCTAGATTTCCAAATACGATGAGGATTAGAGCGTTGTGTGCTTCGCTGGTGTAGGATCCAACACGAGTAGTTTACTAGCATGTTAATCATCTGTGCGTGGCTCTATTGACCAGAGGCATCGACGTCATCCAGTCACGTGATTGTGCATGAGCTTACGGCGGGCATCGTGGCGAGAGCTAAACAGACACAACTCTTAAAAACGGAGCTTCCTCTCCTAAAACGAGAAGCGGCCTCTTCAAGCACATGTTAGATTACGTTATCGGTGAAGGTAGGACATCGGGTCAAGGATCACCAAGAGCGGTGTTTGGAAAAGTTAAGAATTGCCGAACTGGATGTTGATCCGTACCTTCTCACAGTCAATTTTATCGATTAAATGAAATGTCCAATTTTGCCCGAGTTCACCCCACATGATCTTCCTAACCCTAACCCTATCATTATCATTTGCTGGTAGCATTAGCACATTAGCATTAGCGCATTAGCACATTAGCAATGCACTTTTCTGTCTACAAGGCAAGGCAAGTTTATTTGTATAGCACAATTCATACACAAGGCAACTCAAAGTGCTGAACAAGATAGCATTAAAATCATAAATAATCACAGAACATTAAAAAGAAAGATAAAAACATAAAATCCCTGAGTTGTATGCACAGCTAAACAGCACCGTTTTTAACCTGGTTTTAAACATTGTCAGAGAGGAGGCCTGTCTCACATCTTCAGGAAGACTGTTCCAGATCTTAGCAGCATGAATCTGAAAAGCAGCCTCCCCATCCAGCCAAACATGATACATATTCACAGAGAGAATACTGAAGAACGCAACTGACGTCTAAGATAAGAGATCTTTTATTCATGCCACAGTGAGGAAATGTCAATGTTGCAGCGCACAGACAGCACAGTAGTAAGAGGCACGTTTGCTTTCAAAGGGTTTGTTGTGTCATTGTCCTCCAAATGAATTTATGGAAAGAAAATACAAAATTGTGATTGATTTATCTTGTAAAAAGTGTTCACTGCATATTAGGGAGTACACGGCTCCGAGTCTTCTGTCTTCATGACGAGCAGGTATCAGATAAAAAGTCACATTTGGCTTATGTCCTGTTAGTACAACCAACCGCACTGCACAATGTCACAGTTTTGGCTGATATCCGGTGAAACAAGTTGATTTGGTCAAGTTTCCGAAGGCTCTTAGTTGGACTTCCGCCGTCTGTCATGGAGAGTGGGCGTGGCCTGAACGTCACATGCACATACACCATTTCTCTCTCCTTTAAATGTTCTCTCTCCTTCTCCATATATTCATTAAAATAACTAATCTTTCTAACTCCTCCATCTAGTACTATTATTATGCTTTTATGAGCAATTCTCCACATTATTGTTGGGTTTGGTCAAGTAATTACCTCCAATTGACTGCCTCTGGAATATTATTCATTCGTTACAATTCCCCAGGTGAATTTGAGAAATTTTTCCTATTGGATTAACATGATTATTCTCGTTAAATAGAATTCAAATTTGAAGCCAGGCACAGAGTAATTTACAGTGTCCCATTTTCAGTTTCCTTGCTTTGTTCCAATTGAATCTTATCATTGGCTATTGTGATGACTTGCCTACGTGCTAATCCTCTCGTGCTAACCCGTCTCTTGACTTTGCGTGGCGTCTTAACCTCCGTTGTCATTGACATTAAATTCTCTCCGTAGATTTGGCTGAAACTGTCCATTATGTGTGTGAAGGTTCTTTGGCAGAACTGTCCGCTCCACACATCATAAATGCATTTCCATAAATTTGCATTGTTGTTGCTGTAGTAAGTGAGCCAATGGAAAGGGAAGTGTCCTTGAAGCCTGTGTTTTTGAGCTCTTCGGGAGAATATCTGCCCGAGTCCAATTCCCCCTCAATCAACGGTGCACTCATTTCATCAAGACATATATTTAAAATACTTGACAGAGTCCTTTATGCCCCCCTCAGCGTTTACAGTTTATACAACAGCCCATTACATTGTCCAGACACAATTTTCACATTTCTTTTAACCACTTGCTTTATTACCGAATTTAATTATCAATTTCTGGCATGTTTTAGTGAATCTGTTTCACATTTCACCCGTCGCTGCCCTGGAAAGTCACAACCTCTTCTAATCTCAGTCAAGCCGATCCACTCCAATATCCTTCTGACTACGTCACTTGCTGCTCTATCCGCTCTGATATAGTTCCATCACAAGCTGTTGTCCAAAAATAATGATTCCTGTACTTTTCTAATTTAATTTTTACTGGTTTCTCTCTCAATCTTTGCGTTAGGCCCGTCCCCTGAATATGTCCCATGGCTGTGTGTCCAGACCAGTGTGGTGCGCTGACATGCTGCAATCCCACTCCTTGGTGGTGGGGGTGTACCCGGAAAGCGAATTACCCAAAGCTTTTGTTTAGCGCTTTCTTTCATCTCAAAAATGGCTTTACAGGATGGTCCAAAAGTCACTCTTCGTCGTAATCTACATTCTAGATGCTGTCGATGCTGAGGGGAGGATGTTTTTTTAGCCGCTGTGGACTTTTGAATGTACTAATGCCGCTAACGCATGCGCAAATTTAACATTATCCTGCCCGGCGGCCATTTTGAAACTGCCCGGAGAAGGCAAAAGTGGTAACATTAGTTTCAACGGCGTAGATAGGCGTAAATATGTCCTTTAATATTTATCGTTGATGGTCCAGACTAACTGCTTGAGGAAAAAAAGTCTCTCTGGCTTGTCATCCCCATCTACCCCTGCCCCTTTTATTCGTGATTCTCAAGTGTTATGTAATAAAAGATGAAGATTTGAAGAAGTCAATCTTTTGTGCAAATCATCTCCTGAAAATAGCTTACAGCAGGTTTTTTGTGCTAAAGTGTAACAAAATGTCTTGATCCCTTCGCATCCCACCTTTCTGCTTCACACTTTTATAACGTGTGACAACTCTTCTCACTAATTTAATCAAAGAGTGTCAAAGCATTTGGCGCCGCTGCATGGTTTTCTGGTTACCACAGAAACTGGTCTCGCGCTCAGCCTCCTCGCTCGCCGAGAGGCTCAGCTACGCCAGAGCCACATGTTTGGGAAGGCTGCCTTGAAATGAATGAAAAGCGTCTCCGTTACTAATGCTGGCAGTGTGCGCTTGGCTTGGGCTGGGGCTGGCATCGCGTCCCCCATAGAAACTGTAGAGTTGGTGCAACAGGGAGCTAAAGTTAGAATGTGTGAGACTTGTTCGTTCAATTGAAATGCTTTATCTATGTAGTTATTTACCAAATGACATCTCAAGACGCTTCAACAGATGAGAGAAGACGGAAACGTTTAAACTCTTTACATTGTCTTCCACATGGTTTTATATTAATGTTTTGAAATTGCATATTAATCACGATGCATTAAACAGTCTGGGGATGTTCGCAACTGGGTCTACATTGTTGTTGTTTACTGCTGGAAACTGCAGCAAGTCCTGAGTGTCTCTGAAACTGTTAATTTTGTGTTTTATAATTGTTTTTCTTGCTTTTTTCTGCCTGAGATGTTGCTGCAGTTCAGTGTTCATGGTTTTACACTGGTCCAGACCAGAGCAGAGAGGATTCATGGTTTTACACTGGTCCAGACCAGAGCAGAGAGGATTCATGGTTTTACACTGGTCCAGACCAGAGCAGAGAGGATTCATGGTTTTACACTGGTCCAGACCAGAGCAGAGAGGATTCATGGTTTTACACTGGTCCAGACCAGAGCAGAGAGGATTCATGGTTTTACACTGGTCCAGACCAGAGCAGAGAGGATTCATGGTTTTACACTGGTCCAGACCAGAGCAGAGAGGATTCATGGTTTTACACTGGTCCAGACCAGAGCAGAGAGGATTCATGGTTTTACACTGGTCCAGACCAGAGCAGAGAGGATTCATGGTTTTACACTGGTCCAGACCAGAGCAGATAGGATTCATGGTTTTACACTGGTCCAGACCGGAGCAGAGAGGATTCATGGTTTTACACTGGTCCAGACCAGAGCAGAGAGGATTCATGGTTTTACACTGGTCCAGACCAGAGCAGAGAGGATTCATGGTTTTACACTGGTCCAGACCAGAGCAGAGAGGATTCATGGTTTTACACTGGTCCAGACCAGAGCAGAGAGGATTCATGGTTTTACACTGGTCCAGAGCAGAGATGATTCATGGTCCGAACCAAGTGGATCAGAGGAAAATCCACTGGAGGAATGCTGTATTTTTGATCATGCTAACAAAGGCTTCAGAATTTAACTTTGGACCAGAGCAGAGAGAATGGTCTGAACCAAGCTCCACCTCTGCTGCTGTGACCTGAAGAACTGCAGTATTTTAATATTATTGGTAGATATTTTTAGAATGATCGTTATTTTTGTTTAGATGAATGTGTTTCTGCTGCTTTCCTCCAACAGGGATCGATAAAGTACCTACATATGAACCAGCTCAAATGCAGAAAGGCCTGGGATTGGTTCTCAGTTTTTGTGCGATAAAATGACATTAGTTTACCATGTACTGCTTTGGGGTTCCATTTACATCCTGGTCGCTCCCGTTTACAAGTCATAGGACATAGTAAAGTGTATGGACTTTTTTAATGCAAAATTTAAAATGAGAGAATTAAATGATCTCTTTTTCACATGGAAAAAACAAAATGGCAGATGAGCTGAGGACACGTTTAATCACATTTGCTGTACTTTCATATGTATCCCCTTCATTTGTATTTATATAAACAAAATTCACAACTTGACGTACAGAGTCAGACTTGGTGTTTCGCTTCATTTCTCTATTTTCAGTATCGTTTCATGATTCTTTAGCTGTTTTATCGAATACCAGCCTCTTGCGTATCTCAAAATCATTTACTATTGAAAATTCGTGAGGTGGTGGCTGGTCAGGGAAGTAACGGAGATTTAGTGGCAGAACGGTTCTATGTGAGTCTAGAATTTATGGACTTAAAAGGAGGAAGAAAAATCTCTGCTCTATATAACATCACAGAGAGACACGCTCAATATGGAGTGTTGTGTGAAGGCAGGGAACAGCGCAGACCATACTGAACGTGTGAAACAGGTTAAACATAACTCCAGGTGACGATTTCTGTATTATATAACATGGGAAATTCCTATCAGTATGTCTGTAACCTGAAGTTGAATAAAAAGTCCAGAGATGTAATGCTGAAGTCTAAAATAGAATCACTGTATGTCTTCAGATGAAAATGAAATTAGCGCTCGAGAAACGCAATTATGAACCAGTTTGAAGTTAAAGGTGTCATTGCTATTTCTACTCATAGGCTTGTACTTTCCAGACACTTTAATGATTGCTTGGGTAACTTGCTCCAACTGTATCGGCTGCTCGGGTTCAATCAGGAAGCAACGAGAAACACTGTATATAGCAAAAAAACGCAATGCCCTGATGTTGAGGCAAATCTTGACCCTGTAAATGTTTTTGAGTTCTGTAGTCTGTCATGTTGGTTTTGATCAACTGACCCAACCTTTATCTACAGACGTATACAGTACATACAGATATAGTGAAGTGTATTGTTCTTGCGATAGGGCAGGGAAGTCAAATACTTCCCAAAAAAACTACTTCCTTCAAAGAGAAAACACATGTCCTGAAGATTAAATGAATAATTTCAGTATTTTCTTATGGCTCTGTAGGGGCCTGTTCTAATACTAATCAAATATCATCCCGGCGGACAAGATAATTCATTCGCGGGCAGGATCTGGCGCTTGAACCCTGACTTTGACACCCATGCACTTGGGTAAATGGTTTCTATAATTAGCTAAATACAGAGATTGTATTGTACTTTATTCCAAGAGTTGCGCTGTTCTAAACTCTTGTATGGTGTGTAAGTAAGTAATGTTTATATATATAGCACATTTTACAGACACCCAAAGCGCTTTATGTAAACTGCAATATGTCCAGAACTCTGCCGCCCGCCTCTTCACTCAGACCGGCTCCAGAGAACACATCACCCCTGTCCTTCATAGACTCCACTGGCTCCCATAAAATAGCGCATCCATTTCAACATCCTCCTCATCACCAACAAAGCCCTCCATGACCTCCTCCAGACCTCACTGAACTACAGCCCTAAAGTCCCTCCCTCACATCTCCTCACTCCCACTGTCAAACCCAAGCACCGAACCTTGGAGGCCCGAGCTTTCTCCATCTCTGCTCCCACTCTCTGGAACTCTCTTCCCCTTCACCTCCGAAACTCTCTCCCCCTCGTCTCAGAAACTCGGACTCACTAAAACTCCTTCAAAAAACAGATAAAAACTCACCTCTTCCTCCAAGCATATGATTCTTAGTTTCAACTCTCTATACTCTTCTTTCCTGCTTTTAGTTTTTTAGTTCTGTGTGTCTGTCTAAACGTGTGTGTGTGTCCTGAGTCTTTGAGTTTCTGAAAAGCGCTGTATAAAACCGACTGTATTATTATTATTAACATGTGTTTAACATTGTACACCTGGAGGAAACCCACGCAGGCACAGGGAGAACATGTAAACTCCTTTCAGAAAGACCATGTCCCGATCGAGCTTCGAAACCCAGGACCTTCTTGCTGAGAAGCGATTGTGCAAACCACTCATTCCTACTGTTCTGTAACATATGATGCAACACTGACATTTCCCCACTGTGGGACGAAGCAAGGATCTCTTCATTTTAATTCAAATATCGTGATTCTGTAAGTATAAAAACCATCTGTAACCCGAGGTCTCCAGTCTTGCAGGTGTAGTTCAAGCTTTGATTTTGCTTTTTCCCGTGTATTCACAAAACTGTCTCTCTGTAAAACATATTCGCAAAGCTTTGTGATGTGTGGCCATAGTTGCTCTCCTGAATCATTCCGGGCGCTCCACCGCTTAACAACAACCATGGATTTACTGCTGCGAGCGGGTCCACGTAACCGCTCTCTCTACTCTTATTCACGCATATATTTTCAAAGAGGAAAAAAAAGAAAAATCTCAATGCAATTTTTTCACTTCTCGGCCGCACAATGCAACTCCGAATCCATTTACAGGACACTCCCTGGAGCTCCTGATAGCACAAGTAAACAGACTTTAATTCTGTCAGGGCTCTCTTTTGGGATTAAAGTACTTTTAGCATAACCACAGTTAAACACGGCAAAGAAAGGAATCTCGGTGTCTTTCTCCGCATCGGCTGACGAGTTTCCCACACTCGCACAGGGAAGATTGGGGCTTTGATTGTACTTGTCCTCTGTCCACTCTGTCCACTGCCTTCAGCTACCCTCCTCGTACGGGATGGGAAGCGGTGATTACGGGCAAAGCAGACACTATCTCTCTCCACAAATGTTTTAATTAAGTCAAACGGGGGTCGGACATGAGGAACCCCGGGACAGTGTGGGACTAATGATTACAGCACTGAAGCTCTTATGGACTGTGGGTTATGATGAAGACCGCCGCAGACTGAAGGAGGACTGCTGTGACAGGGTGGAGGACGGAGAGACTTTTACAACATGGCGAAGGCGGATGTTTGGACAAGCATATAACGAAGCAACGCAGTTATATCACAAAAGTCTCTTTGTGTGGACACGGATTCTTGTGGGTGGCCCAATTCTTTAATCAGCATGAATTAATAGAATCAGATCAACGCACACGGATGATATTGGGTTTTTCTGTATATAGGATTATGCAGGGATATATTAAAGCTGTAGCCTGGTCTTACCACACCATAGTACAAATTACATTTCATACTAAGGTCTGGAGGTTCTCCATTGACTCCGTTAACAGGTGGGAGGGGTCAACTCCTTTTGCAGATTGAAACCATTGGATCTGAGTTTACTGTGACGTATGTAATGAGCCCGAGTGAGTGAGGCATTTAGCCTTTAGCCTAGCTTTAGCCTTTAGCCTAGCTTTAGCCATCTCCTTTGCCACTAACGGAGCCCGTGGGGAGTAGAGCCACAAAATCTTTGCTTCAATGACATTTACTAAACATTCTTCTTGCTCCGGCTTCAGTTTCTTGATATTTGGATTGAACCAGAACAGATTATTTTACTATCGCATTCTCCGACAAACTACAACCAGCAAATTCAGCACAAACTCTTGACGTCACCGACACCGACCTACAACACCCGCCTCCCCCGCTCTCTGATTGGTCGGAGGGGATTCAACCGAGGAAACTGCAGCCACTAGGATCAGACCCAGACGTACATGTAGGAAATGACCATGGACCAGAGTTTACACATGGTAAGACCAGACGTACATGTAGGAGATGACCATGGACCAGAGTTTACACATGGTAAGACCAGACGTACATGTAGGAAATGATCATGGACCAGAGTTTACACATGGATCTTGTTTAAGCAACATATTGTGGAGAGCTGATTTGAGAGTGACTTGTTCCTTCGTTTTTGTGTTTTCAAAGTTAGGAACTCCAGCTTTAAACAGAGAATGAGAGAGAATGTTTATAGTTTGTGTTACAAATAAAGTCAAAATCTCAAATCACTGTTGTCTGTTACATGTTTTGGATCAAAGCTTTTGCGGCAGCTTTAGTGTCGATCAGCGGAGGCGGTCGTGCTCTTCTATTGTCGGGACTTTTTTGTTCACTTTCTCACGTTTTTCACTGAACTAGCTTTGGCCTTTGTCGTTTCCTGAATCCCTTTATCTCCCCATGTAATCTGGGGGAGACTGTGACGCTAAGACTTGTACAATTGTTCACTGGTAAAGGTTGAGAAAGACAAAGAATCACGGCAATCTTTCGGTCGTATAATACCTTCTTGTATGATCTTTGTTGAGGGGGAAAATTTGCATATTTTAACGTAGAATTATTACCGGAGGCATCATTGTACAGAATCTGCTTCATCTGTTTCTTGCCACAGATTGAAACTCCAGAATTAAAAGGACAATGTATAATCATTCAATGTAAAAATCATACTTGGCTTTTTCTGAACAAAAGGTTATATATATAGTAAAAAATCCACTGGGCATTATATTCATTCAGCGTGGGCGACAGTGGCTCAGTGGGTAACCCTAACCCTTCTGTCAATGTGTCCTTGGGCAAGACACTTTACCCCACTTTGCTTATAAGGAGCGTGAACATAGTTGTACACTGCAGGCCTTGATGTGTCTGTGTGTCATCAAATTACATTTTCCCGACTGTTTTCTTCTTCATAATTTATATCACTCCATTCGAATATTGTGAATGCGTCAAGGAAATGTCTTGACTAATCGATGGAGCCGGTGTTCTGGCCGCCATGACAAGTAGTATCCTCAAGGAACAGTGAGGAATGGAACCTCCAAGCTTGCTTTATCAGCCATCTCACTACAGTAACCTGGGGACGTCCCGAATATAAAACTATATATAACTGATCTATAAAATCACCAGTATTTATGTTTCAATGTGAAATCATTTACAGCCGCATACATACTTTATGAACACATGAGCAGTTTAGACCCTCTGCAGTCTGTCTACCGCTGTGGACGTGTTCTTTTAGCTTTTTAGAAGGATAAAATGAAGCTAAAGCAGAAGTTCAGACTTATAATTATGGTTCTCAGTGCTCACTATCTCACCGCTGTTGTTCATGCAGCAACCCGCCTCCTCCCCATCACCGCCTCTTCAGTGGAGAGTTGCTATGTTATTGTCTCAGGTTCCTTCGCCACCAGGATTCAGGCCTCGTCGGGTTCGTAATCTGATAATCTGTGTTAAATTCCCCCCTGCAAACGTCACGCAATATTTTAGCCGGGGTCTAATCGCCAAATGTTAAGCAAGATTTCATGTTTTAATTCCACTTTATATATTAGTACCATGCGTCTGCCGGGTCAAATGTCCAATCATGCAGCTACAAACATGCCAAAAAATCTAGGTCTTTTCATATTTTAGTGCAGTTAAAGCTGATAAAAGTCTGCAGTGTATTGATTTCTCCTGTATGTGGTCTTATAGGTTGTTATGTAATTGCATTGACTAAAAGTGCATATTAGAAACGGCCCCTTTTAATATGCTGATCCATGAGTGATCGTCATGATTTGTAATATTGTAATCATGTGAATGTCTGTGTTGCATATTCTTCAAGCATCTCTGGAGAATGGTGAGAGTCTAAACATGCATAATGCTGCTGGGAAAAATGATTTAGAATTGACAAAAGATTAGAACGCAGCTGATTGTTGCTCACGGAATCATGGGGGGAAATACAACAGTAGCGCTCATAGAGACTCGAGTGACAAATAACCCGCACTTAGGACATTTCTTGATGTTAAAACGTATCGTGAAGTCGAGCTGGAGACAACACTTTACATTTAAAAAGGTTAAGTCGGCGTGTGAAAGCAAAGGAGCAAGCAAAGAGGAGGACGTCCTAACACAGGCTGTTGTAATGAGCACAGACAGCTGCAAATTGGATCATTTTTAATCCCACTTTGCTTTTTGTAATCAATCAATGTGTAAAACTGAAAATATACCAAGACAAAACATAGTTATACTGTTTCTATTTAGTTCATTTTCAATCATTTTAGGCTCTTGACATTGCCCCGAGTGTGTGTTAGTAAAACCTATTCAGTCAGATATTGCATTAACCCATTGATTGCCATATTTGTCTGAGACCCTCTTTTCGACTGGGAATTACAGGACAATAAAAACAGCTAGAAACAAACTTATTTTTGCTGAGGAAAGTAGACAATCCAGTCTTTCAGAATCTGGTTTCATATTTCACATAGGCTTAGGAAATAATTTTCTGTGGGTCTTGAGAATCAGTGACTTCATCAAAAACGGCCGGCAGTCAATGAGTCACTCGGCCTGTATCACTTTGCATCTATAATGTATTATGTCATTCTTTCTTAATTTTTCAATCATTTGACCATCACAATAACCTCCACAGCCGTTCTACAATTATATTAAATCATATTAACTATCCCGGTGTGTGCTGAGTCCTCCGTTCTCCTGCTTCGCTTCTACCTCAAGCTGTTTTTTTCCATGCAGACTTTGGAAAGAAAAATACTCCTGGGTGTCTTTATTGGTGTTTTAATCAACTGCCAACATTTTATCGATTGGAGCAAGAGGCATTTCATAACAACACGGCAGCAGCAGCAGTAGCAGCAGCAGTAGCAGTAGCTCAGAACAGGTTGACAAGCTTGAACTTCCCTCACTGGGGATATATAGCAAACTACTATCGTTTCCACTGAGCTGTTTTGTTCCATTATGGTTGTGTGGTTGGTGTTTCTTTGGGGTAATGAGCTAACGCAATCCCACAGAGACAGTGGAGGGTCTGTCTCGCACTCTTCCCTCTGTGGATTAGCATCTCCATTTGGACGACGCAACAATAGCGGCTCAAAGAACTCCTTTCCTTTGTCTGAAATCTCTCAACCGCATCAACTTTGCCCAATGAAACCGATATTAGTTCAGCTGTTTGTCCAAGTTTACACAAAGAAGAATGTTCAAGTGTTTGCGACAATGGCAGACTATAGTTTACAGTATGACGCTCGAGGAATTAAAGGTATTTTTGGAACAGATTAAGAATGTAATGAGGCCGTGGGTAATTGGTCAATCTTACGGTGAATCATTCTGCTCCAGTTCTTTCTGATTTATGGCAAAAATAGAAGAGCAGTGAAGGCGCCAAAAAACTGGTCTGGAGGTCACTGAGAAGATGGACTGGACAAAAAACAGTAGAGGACCAAATTGACACCAGGCAAAAGGCCGTAGAGGACATAAACAACACTAGAATGGCCCAGAGGAACCCTTACGTACCTTTAAACCAGTGTGGGCAGGTCCCGGCTTCAAAAAGGTCCATGACACCTGCGCTGACATGGTGGGGGTGTACCCGGAAACAGAACTAGCCAATGCTTTTGTATGGCGTCTTCTTTCGTCTCCAAAACCTTTTCACAGGATGGTCCTAAAGTGGCTCTTGGTCCAACACTATGTTCCAGATGCTGTCGATGCTGAGGGGAGGATTGTGTTTTGGACCAGTCTAGTTTTGGGCTAGTGCCGGTGTTCTGTCAAGATTTGCACCCTTGTCGAAATGTGCATCCCCACCCTCCGAAAACTAACTTTCCACAGCCTAATGCTAATGGTTGTACTTAATAGAAATGCCGACGTATTTATAATTAACTAGATTTAATATAAGGCACTGTATGTTGTTTGCACGCTTCTGTCTTTTGCACAATCTGAGTGATTCTGTCTGTGTCACATTTCTCCACTGTGAGATTAATAAAGTCTATCTAATCTTATCTTATGTTCAGGTTATTTTGTTAAATGTACTGAATACGACCCCATTTGGAAGACTTGCCTCTTTCATTACATTGTTTAAGATCAACATTGAACTTTAAAATGTACAACATGCTGTATCAAATAATGAGCAATATTATAATTTATATCTGCCTGATTTATAGCTGCCATAATCACATGATGTCTTCTCGCACTAACTCTTGGATCTGGACAGTTTTATAGAATCAAACAAATCGTTCATAATGTTTTTATAGATACTGACCTAATAACCAGTTTATTGGAGTACAAATCTATTTAACACTTCAATATTCATTCAGATGATCACACTGAGAATGGAAAGGCAAGTCCCTGTGCTCCTCAGAGTCCCAGCAGGAGTCCCTGTGCTCCTCAGAGTCCCAGCAGGAGACCAGTCCCTGTGCTCCTCAGAGTCCCAGCAGGAGTCCAGTCCCTGTGCTCCTCAGAGTCCCAGCAGGAGGCCTGTCCCTGTGCTCCTCAGAGTCCCAGCAGGAGACCAGTCCCTGTGCTCCTCATAGTCCCAGCAGGAGACCAGTCCCTGTGCTCCTCATAGTCCCAGCAGGAGGCCAGTCCCTGTGCTCCTCAGAGTCCCAGCAGGAGGCCTGTCCCTGTGCTCCTCAGAGTCCCAGCAGGAGACCAGTCCCTGTGCTCCTCAGAGTCCCAGCAGGAGGCCAGTCCCTGTGCTCCTCAGAGTCCCAGCAGGAGGCCAGTCCCTGTGCTCCTCTGAGTCCCAGCAGGAGGCCTGTCCCTGTGCTCCTCAGAGTCCCAGCAGGAGGCCAGTCCCTGTGCTCCTCAGAGTCCCAGCAGGAGTCCAGTCCCTGTGCTCCTCAGAGTCCCAGCAGGAGTCCAGTCCCTGTGCTCCTCAGAGTCCCAGCAGGAGACCAGTCCCTGTGCTCCTCAGAGTCCCAGCAGGAGTCCAGTCCCTGTGCTCCTCAGAGTCCCAGCAGGAGTCCCTGTGCTCCTCAGAGTCCCAGCAGGAGGCCTGTCCCTGTGCTCCTCAGAGTTTGATATTTCTGGAATTTAAGTGTGTTTTTATGAATTTTGAAAAATGTATATGTACTGTTTTATTCAGCACTTTGAGTTGCCTTGTGCATGAATTGTGCTATACAAATAAGCTTGCCTTGCCTTACAGTGGGGGTGACAGCTGGTAGAGCATTAGCCTGATGGTTGTGGGTTCAATAGCCACACGAGACCTGCTCCCACTGAAGTCTGCTGTCTGTCGTTGTGTCCCTGGGCAAAACACTTAACCCCACTTTGCCTGAAGCCCCTCTGAGATGCAAAGGCAGCTCTGATTACCCCCTCGACAGAAATGGACTGATCCGAGTGATGAAAATGAATGAATGTACAGTAAGTAGGACAAGCTCAACCCTGGACCGTAGTTGAGAATTAGCCTTAGCTCGACACACACATGCGCAACTCTCTCTGGTCTCTCTCTGGTCTCTCTCTCTGGTCTCTCTCTCTGGTCTCTCTCTGATCTCTCTCTGGTCTCTCTTTCTGGTCTCTCTCTGGTCTCTCTCTCTGGTCTTTCTCTGGTCTCTCTCTGGTCTCTCTCTCTGGTCTCTCTCTGGTCTCTCTGGTCTCTCTCTGGTCTCTCTCTTTGGTCTCTCTCTGGTCTCTCTCTGGTCTCTCTCTCTGGTCTCTCTCTGGTCTCTCTCTGGTCTCTCTCTGGTCTCTCTCTCTGGTCTCTCTCTGATCTCTCTCTGGTCTCTCTTTCTGGTCTCTCTCTGGTCTCTCTCTCTGGTCTTTCTCTGGTCTCTCTCTGGTCTCTCTCTCTGGTCTCTCTCTGGTCTCTCTGGTCTCTCTCTGGTCTCTCTCTTTGGTCTCTATCTGGTTTCTCTCTAGTCTCTCTTTGGTCTCTCTCTGGTCTCTCTCTTGGGTCTCTCTCTGGTCTTTCTCTCTGGTCTCTCTCTGGTTTCTCTCTAGTCTCTCTCTAGTCTCTCTCTGGTCTTTCTCTGGCTTCTCTCTGGTCTCTCTCTGGTTTCTCTCTAGTCTCTCTCGGGTCTCTCTGGTCTTTCTCTCTAGTCTCTCTCTGGTCTCTCTCTAGTCTCTCTCTGGCCTCTCTTTGGTCTCTCTCTGGTTTCTCTCTGGTCTCTCTCTGGTTTCTCTCTAGTCTCTCTTTGGTCTCTCTCTGGTCTCTCTCTAGTCTCTCTCTGGCCTCTCTCTGGTCTCTCTCTGGTCTCTCTCTGGTCTCTCGCTGGTCTCTCTCTGGTACAAGAAGGACAAGCTCCAGCACAGGCCGCAGTAGAGAATTAGCTTTAGGTCGACACTCACATACGCTGCATCAGTTGCGATCTTTAGCTGTAACTCTGTATGACTGCCTCGTCCCGGCCAAATACATAAATAGTCCCAGCTGCACCATCAGACACTCATTCATGGTGAGCTTCTTGCCCAAGGACACAAAGGCGGAGTGCAGTGTGAGCCATTGTGCAGAGACTGGCTCTTGTCACGTCTGCCTCCTTTTATCTCTCTGCCTTTTCGTCCACAATCTTCATCATCAGCGCAATCTCGAAGAAAATCAGCTCGGAGATTGGAATCGGCCAAATAATACCCCGTTAATTTGTTGCCAGCTTTGTGCAGATAGCGGGATTCATAAAACAGATATGAAAAGAGCAGGCTTAAGTCTTTATTAAAAGTAATCGTTCCTCGTCCTCCTCAGCAGCTGCTGGAATGAGACGAGCAAATATTAGAAGCTGTTATTAACGCAGTCTCCGTATGGCTTTTGTTTATGGAATGACGTCCAATTTATCCATTCCAAACATTGAATCCCTCAGGTAGCAATCTGCCGGAGGTGTGGAGAGAATGTGCCTGCTAGGCTTGGCTTTCATTTTCTACATGTACACACACACACACCACACACGCGCACACGCACACACGCACACGCACACGCACGTGCACGCGCACACGCACACGCGCACGCACACACACACACTCACACACACACACACACACACACACACACACGTACACACACACACCTCATACTGTACAGACTTAAGGTCTTTAGGAGAATCCCCAGAACACACCAGGCACAGTGGTAGAATGTTATTGCTGATTTTAAACTACAGTTGTACCTGAACACACAATTCAGGCGTTCTTTATACTTGGTTGTCGTCCAAGGAGACATGTGTGTGAGACTGTTTACTTCTGAGTGCACTGGAAAACTGCAGCGAGTCCTTAGTGTCTCTGAAACAGTTGTTGTTTTGTGTTGTACAATCGTTTAATGTCTGGTTTTACTGTGGTCCAGACCAGAGCAGAGAGGATTCATGGTTTTACACTGGTCCAGACCAGAGCAGAGAGGACAAGTTGATCAGGTGAAAATCCACTGGAGGAATGCTAACTTTTTAAAAAATGCTAATGAACCATTTAGCATTTTACTTTGGAGCAGAGAGAATGGTCCAAACCAAGTGGGTACTGCACCTTGTGACCGTCCTGCTCCACCCAGAGGCTACTCCACCTCTGCTGCTATGACCTGAAGAGCTGTTGCTGATTATTAATAGTTTTATTTATTTATTTTTGCTGCTACTGGACATCTGAATTCCTCCTACGGGGATCAATAAAGAGTCTATCTATCTGTGTCCTTATGCAGACAGAGCTAGGCCTACTTGAGAGCAGGTCTGACCTCAGAACAAACTTGCTTTTGGTAGAGAAGAACACACAATTTCAACTGGTCTCTCTAGTCTTTCTCTCTGGTCTCTCTCTGGTCTCTCTCTGGTCTCTTTCTGGTCTCTTTTTGGTCTCTCTCTGGTCTCTTTCTGGTCTCTTTTTGGTCTCTTTTTGGTCTCTTTCTGGTCTCTCTCTGGTCTCTCTCTCTGGTCTCTCTCTGGTCTCTCTCTGGTCTCTCTCTCTGGTCTCTCTCTGGTCTCTCTCTGGTCTCTCTCTGGTCTCTCTCTGGTCTCTCTCTGGTCTCTCTCTGGTCTCTCTCTGGTCTCTCTCTCTGGTCTCTCTCTGGTCTCTCTCTGGTCTCTCTCTGGTCTCTCTCTGGTCTCTTTCTGGTCTCTTTTTGGTCTCTCTCTGGTCTCTTTCTGGTCTCTTTTTGGTCTCTTTTTGGTCTCTTTCTGGTCTCTCTCTTTGGGTCTCTCTCTGGTCTCTCTCTGGTCTCTCTCTGGTCTCTCTCTGGTCTCTCTCTCTGGTCTCTCTCTGGTCTCTCTCTGGTCTCTCTCTGGTCTCTCTCTGGTCTCTCTCTGGTCTCTCTCTGGTCTCTCTCTGGTCTCTCTCTCTGGTCTCTCTCTGGTCTCTCTCTGGTCTCTCTCTGGTCTCTCTCTGGTCTCTCTCTGGTCTCTCTCTGGTCTCTCTCTGGTCTCCTTAGTTTCACTTTCCATTCCCACTGCTGCTGTAACAGAATGATGTTGGTTCGTTCCCGTCTTTGCCCTGAGGAGGATGTTGTTGAAGTGGTTCTACTGCTGGGGGCCGGTGTGTCGTGTTGTAAAGTTACACTGCCCCCTACTGGCCGGGCATGGTATCTACATTGTTTTCATCTAAACGGTACAAACAGCTGTTGATTTATACATGGGAATAAAGTCCTTTCTGGTTGTAATTGAGTCACTTTTTTTGGTCAACAAAAGATCTGCCTGGATCCAATGACATATATATTTATTTCTATTTTCGACTCAAGTGTGGTTCCCTAATTGACATATTTTGTGTAATTATGTGCAAATGAATGGGTTTTTAATCAAGGGTTATTCATGAATAAATCAGCGACTCATTGATTTGCAGACTTTTGATAATTACTGTTAACTAATGAGGCTGTCACTCCATTTCAGTGTGTCCTGGGGTTCAATTAGCCATAAAGACCACGGAGAACAAACAACACTGCATCCTTTGTAGTTTCCTCCTCATTTTCCTGCTCTGACTCCCTGTTACTTACACAACGACTAGAAAAACAAAAACGCACACCAAGTTCTTCTCATGAGGTGCATGTGCTGGAGCAGAAATTAAATGTGGAAAATACACAGCACACTCGGATAGATGTCCAAAAGATCTAGTATTTATTAACGTTTCGGCCTTAGCCTTCGTCAGATCATTTTTATCTTATTCATTTGGATCACAATATACAAAATGGTGCCAACCCAGGTGCTATAAGCCCCTTCTAACGAGTGGGAGGTCCCAGTGTGGTGTGACACCCAGTGAATTCAGCCAGTCTAAAATCAAAAAGCAGAATTAATACATAGAAGAAATCAACTTATAAAATGTATACAGATAATCATAAGAAACATCTGAGGTCAAAGTCCACATTTAGTCCATAAGGAGCTAAAGTCTTTAAGTGATGGATCCAAAAGTGCTCTCTTTTAGACAAAAGCACTTCCAGGTTTCCACCTCTTGGGGGTAGCGTTACATGTTCAATACCAATATATCTTAATGAAGAGATTGGATGATTGAATTCTATAAAATGAGCTGCTACAGGGTAATTTAAGTTTTTGCATCTGATAGTGCTTCTATGTTCTGCAATACGTGTTTTTAAAGCCCTGCTGGTTTTTCCTACATAGGCTTTACCACAAGGACAAGTGATCATGTAAATAACAGATTTTGTATTGCAGGATATAATTCCTTTGATGGGTATAACTTTACCAGTGTGGGGATGCTTGAAATTGGTGCACCGATAGGTGTAATTGCACTGACTACATCCACCACACCGGCGATTGCCATCAGGGATAGGAGTCAGGATAGTTTGGCCTGTAGTGGTTGGATTTGGGGGAAGATAGGAATGTACAAGTCTATCCCTCAAGTTTCTTCCTCTTTTGTAGACCACCAGGGGCTGCTCTTTAAAAGCTCCCCCCAAGGCTGAATCAGTCTGTAGTATATGCCAGTGTTTTGATATAATCTTTTTGAACTGTTCAGCAGGTTTAGAATAAACAGTAGAGAATATAGTCCGTTTTGAGGCAGTTTTTGGGGGATTTACCCTAAGAAAATCAGATCTTGGCTTACCCTTGATTTTTGTGGCAGCGTCATTCAGAACAGTTTTTTTTTTTTTTTTTTTTTTTTCTTTTTATATCCTCTTTGCTCAAAGTTTGTCGTCATGTTGCCTAGATTTCTTTCAAAGTCTTCATTATTGTGGCATATTCTCCTAAGCCTACAAAATTGGCTGTATGGGAGACTATTTTTCAGTGGAAGTGGATGGTTGGAGTCGGCTCTTACACAACGACAAACATGATTCTGATTTGTTAAAAGTCTTCCTGTTGGTCAAAGTTGTTGTGATGTGGATTTATTTCAAACGTTATGCAAAAGAAAACAATATAATCAATAAACAAAATAAAAACTAGACACAAAATAAACAGTTTGAAAAAGAGGCTGGAAGAAACAGACGTTTATTTGGCTCCAACGCAATCACACACGCGCAACTATCTCTGGTCTCTCTCAAGTCTTTCTCTCTTGTCTCTCTCTGGTCTCTCTCTCTGGTCTCTCTCTTGTCTCTCTCTGGTCTCTCTCTTGTCTCTCTCTGGTCTCTCTCTTGTCTCTCTCTGGTCTCTCTCTGGTCTCTCTCATGTCTCTCTTTGCCCTCTCTCTGGTCTCTCTCTCTGGTCTCTCTTTGGTCTCTCTGGTCTCTCTCCGGTCTCTCTGGTCTCTCTTTGGTCTCTCTCTGGTCTCTCTCTGGTCTCTCTGGTCTCTCTCCGGTCTCTCTGGTCTCTCTCTCTGGTCTCTCTCTCTGGTGTCTCTCTGGCCTATCTCTGCTCTCTCTCTCTGGTGTCCCTCTCTGGTTTCTCTCTCTCTGGTCTCTCTCTCTGGTCTCTCTCTCTGGCCTCTCTTCTCTGGTCCCTCTCTGGTCTCTCTCTGGCATCTCTCTGGTCTCTCTCTGGTCTCTCTCTGGTCTCTCTCTGGTCTCTCTCTGGTCTCTCTCTGGCCTCTCTCTGGCATCTCTCTGGTCTCTCTCTGGTCTCTTTCTGGTCTCTCTCTGGTCTCTCTCTGGTCTCTCTCTCTGGACTTTCTCTCTCTGGCCTCTCTCTCTGGCCTCTCTCTCTGGACTCTCTCTCTGGACTCTCTCTCTCTGGCCTCTCTCTCTGGCCTCTCTCTCTGGACTCTTTCTCTCTGGCCTCTCTTCTCTGGTCTCTCTCTGGTCTCTCTCTCTCTCTGGCCTCTCTCTCTGGCCTCTCTCTCTGGCCTCTCTCTCTGGACTCTCTCTCTCTGGCCTCTCTCTCTGGCCTCTCTCTCTGGCCTCTCTCTCTGGCCTCTCTCTCTGGACTCTTTCTCTCTGGCCTCTCTTCTCTGGCCTCTCTCTCTGGCCTCTCTCTCTGGCCTCTCTCTCTGGACTCTCTCTCTCTGGCCTCTCTCTCTGGACTCTCTCTCTCTGGCCTCTCTCTCTGGCCTCTCTCTCTGGACTCTTTCTCTCTGGCCTCTCTTCTCTGGTCTCTCTCTGGTCTCTCTCTCTGGCCTCTCTCTCTGGCCTCTCTCTCTCTGGCCTCTCTCTCTGGCCTCTCTCTCTGGACTCTCTCTCTCTGGTCTCTCTCTCTGGCCTCTCTCTCTGGACTCTTTCTCTCTGGCCTCTCTTCTCTGGTCTCTCTCTGGTCTCTCTCTCTGGCCTCTCTCTCTGGCCTCTCTCTCTCTGGCCTCTCTCTCTGGCCTCTCTCTCTCTGGCCTCTCTCTCTGGCCTCTCTCTCTGGCCTCTCTCTCTGGACTCTCTCTCTCTGGCCTCTCTCTCTGGCCTCTCTCTCTGGCCTCTCTCTCTGGCCTCTCTCTCTGGACTCTTTCTCTCTGGCCTCTCTTCTCTGGCCTCTCTCTCTGGCCTCTCTCTCTGGCCTCTCTCTCTGGACTCTCTCTCTCTGGCCTCTCTCTCTGGCCTCTCTCTCTGGCCTCTCTCTCTGGCCTCTCTCTCTGGACTCTTTCTTTCTGGCCTCTCTTCTCTGGTCTCTCTCTGGTCTCTCTCTGGTCTCTCTGGTCTCACTCTGGTCTCTTTCTGGTCTAGCAATACAGTACAAATAATAATGATTCTGATTCGGCCAAAGAGGGCGGGGTTACACATTGTCCATCATCATTAAAGAGGATAATTATGTCTTATTTCTGGATTACCTTCGTGATAAGTGCTTGACTTTGATGTCTTGAACAAGATGGCGCCTCGTACGGTCGACATGGCTCTTTGCTGCTCTCTTTTTCTTTTGTTTTTACTTTTTAACTGTGCATCTGGCTGTTCCTACACCCGTGAGGAACTTATGAACATCCGACCCACCGTTCCCATGGACCTATTGCCTGTTTTCTTGGCATCTGCGGCTGATTTAGTTCATGTTCTAGCCAAAAAAGTGTGGGCCCGTAAAAGGGGAAAGCGAGGAGGCCTGCTCGTGCGTCTTAGGAGGAGAGGAGCGCGCACGGCTCTCCCCGGCATTTTTCTCTCCAACGTACGCTCACTGGGCAATAAGATGGACGAACTCAGCCTGCTCATGAGAAGAAACAAGGACTTCGCCACATCCTGTGTCCTCTGCTTCACTGAGACCTGGCTAAATGAGCGGATCCCGGACTGCGCTCTGGAGCTGCAGGGCTTTGGGCTGTTTCGCGCGGATCGCCATTGTGCGCTCTCAGGGAAGAGCAGAGGCGGAGGGCTCTGTTTCTACGTCAATACAAACTGGTGTAACGATGTGACAGTGATCTCCAAGCACTGCTCTCCTGCTCTGGAATATCTTTTCATTCATTGTAAACCATATTACTCCCCGCGGGAAATTGTTTCATTCATTCTTGCCTCTGTTTACATACCGCCATGCGCGGACGCGCGCGAGGCTCAGCGCGCACTCGCAGAGCAAGTACTGTGTATGGAACGTTTATACCCGGACTCTCTGATTATTATCCTGGGGGATTTTAATAAGGGAAACTTGAGCCAGGAATTACCCAAATACAGACAGTTTATCAAATGCCACCAGAGAGGAGAACACTCTGGATCACTGTTACACCACCGTGCGCGGAGCTTTTCGCGCTGTTCCCAAGCCAGCCCTCGGCTTCTCAGATCACTCCATGATACATCTGGTTCCTGCTTACAGACAGAGACTAAAGCTCTCGAAACCTGCAGTGAGGAGCTCCAAAGTGTGGTCTGATGAAGCTGTGGAAGAGCTGCGCGCATGCATGGAATCTACAGACTGGGACCTTTTCAGAGCTGCCACAGACAGCTTGGATGAATATACGGACACTGTGACGTCATACATCCACTTCTGTGAGGATAGCATCATTCCAACAAGGACCAGGGTCATCTATAACAACGACAAACCCTGGTTCACTGCTAAACTCCGGCAGCTCAGGAAAGCAAAGGAGTCTGCTTTCAGGGAGGGGGACCGCAGCGGCTACAAAGCAGCTAAATATCAGTTCAGGAAAGAACTGAAAGCAGCCAAGTCCCGGCACAGAGAACGACTACAGGAGCAGTTTGGTAACAACGATACTGCTTCTGTCTGGAGGGGCCTACGGGAGATCACCAACTACAAACCCAAAGCCCCCCCCTGTGCTGATGACCACAAGCTAGCTGACGATCTGAACTTATTTTTCAGTCGCTTTGATGCTGCCCCTGACACCTCTCCCTCCCCCACCCCCCACTACTCTAACGACCCACCCATCAGCCCTGCCCCCAGCCTAACAATAGCCGCAAAGAGATTAAACAACTCTTCCTGAGGCTGCACCCCCGCAAAGCTCCTGGCCCGGACCACGTGTCTCCGGCCACTCTGAGACACTGCGCCAGTGAGCTTACTCCTGTGTTCACGGACATTTTCAACTCCTCTCTGCAGTTCTGCCATGTCCCGGCCTGCTTCAAATCCTCCATCATTGTCCCCGTCCCGAAGAAGCCCAGGATCACAGGACTCAATGACTACAGACCTGTAGCACTTACGTCTGTCGTCATGAAGTCATTTGAACGCCTGGTTCTCTCCCATCTCAAGTCCCTCACCTCCCCCCTCCTGGACCCCCTGCAGTTCGCCTACAGAGCCAACAGATCTGTAGACGACGCCATTAACCTGGCCCTCCACCACATCCTACAGCACCTGGACTCCCCGGGGACCTACGCCAGGGTCCTGTTCGTGGACTTCAGCTCTGCCTTCAACACAATCCTGCCATCCCTGCTCCAGGACAAGCTCTCCCAGCTCAACGTGCCCGATTCCACCTGCAGATGGATCACTGACTTCCTGACGGACAGGAAGCAGCGAGTGCGTCTGGGGAAGAATGTCTCGGACTCTCGGATTATAAATACAGGAGCCCCACAGGGCTGTGTTCTTTCTCCCCTGCTCTTCTCCCTGTACACCAACCACTGCACCTCCAGCCACGACTCCGTGAAGCTGATCAAGTTCGCGGACGACACCACCCTCATTGGACTCATCTCCAACAACGATGAGTCCGCCTACAGGAGGGAGGTGGACCGGCTGGTGTCCTGGTGCAGTGGTAACAACCTGGAGCTGAACGCCCAGAAGACAGTGGAGATGATTGTGGACTTCAGGAAGAGCACTGTCCCCCCGCCCCCACCCTCCGTGATGGACTCCCCCATCACCTCTGTGGAGTCCTTCCGTTTCCTGGGCACCACCATCACCCAGGACCTCAAGTGGGAGCCGACCATCAGCTCCCTCATCAAGAAGGCCCAGCAGAGGATGTACTTCCTGCGGCAGCTCAGGAAAGCCAAGCTGCCTGCACAGATGTTGGTGCAGTTCTACACGGCCATCATCGAGTCCATCCTCACCTCCTCCATCACCGTGTGGTTCGCTGGAGCCACAGTCAGGGACAAACAGAGACTACAGCGCATTGTGCGCTCTGCAGAGGAAGTGATCGGCCGCAGCCTTCCATCGCTGCAGGACCTGTACGTCGCCCGAGCTCGAGGCCGGGCTGGTCGTATCACAGCCGACCCCTCTCACCCTGCACATGGACTATTCCAACCACTCCCCTCAGGCAGGAGGCTGCGGTCCATCAGGACTAGAACCTCCCGCCACAAGAACAGTTTCTTCCCCTCTGCTGTTGGACTCTTGAACACTTCTTAACCTGTCCCCCGCCCTTTATAAAGTCACTTTACTGCCCATCATACGTCACTTTACTTCACTGTACTGCTGTCACCTTACATTGTGTGCACCATGTGCACTTGTATATTGTAAATAGTAACTGTAACTCTATTTTAAATTTAAATTTATTCTTTAGAAGTGTTTTTTATTCTTATTTTTATTATCTCTTTTTGACTGTTGCACTGAGCCAAAGCAATTTCCAAGTCTGTGACCTCCCGTTACTTACGTTGGCAATAAAAATGATTCTGATTCTGATTCTGATTCTGAATGCACTGGATCCAAACTAATGAGGGCACATGTGAAACCAGCACGAGACCCACTGTAACCCTCTTATTTTAACCAGTGCCACATTTTAATTGTCATGGAATCATGTTGGGGACGTGTCTCTACGCCACATATCTCTGCGGGAATTCTGATTTGAATAAATAAAAGTATTTGAATAAATAAGTAACGTATCACATCCTGAGATATTAGATCTACACACCTCATGTTTTTGGACAAAGTATTTGCTTAAAAGGCGTTTGTTTCTCTCTCTGGTCTCTCTCTTTGGCCTTTCTCTGGTCTCTCTCTGGTCTCTCTGGTCTCTGTCTGGCCTCTCTTTGGACTCTCTCTGGTTTCTCTCTGATCTCTCTCTGGTCTCTCTCTCTGGTCTATTTCTCTCTGGTCTCTCTCTCTGGTCTCTCTCTGATCTCTCTCTGGCCTCTCTCTCTCTGGTCTCTCTCTCTGGTCTCTCTCTGGTC
This sequence comes from Knipowitschia caucasica, assembly GCA_964034765.1. Lineage (NCBI taxonomy): Eukaryota > Metazoa > Chordata > Actinopteri > Gobiiformes > Gobiidae > Knipowitschia > Knipowitschia caucasica. The sequence continues at coordinate 3,261,744 of OZ035826.1, forward strand.
TCTATCTCTGATCTCTCTCTGGCCTCTCTCTCTCTGGTCTCTCTCTCTGGTCTCTCTCTCTGGTCTCTCTCTGGTCTCTCTCTCTGGTCTCTCTCTGGTCTCTCTCTCTGGTCTCTCTCTGGTCTCTCTCTCTGGTGTCTCTCTGGTCTCTCTCTGGTCTCTCTCTCTGGTGTCTCTCTGGTCTCTCTCTCTGGTCTCTCTCTGGTCTCTCTCTCTGGTGTCTCTCTGGCTCATGTTATTGGACAAAGTATTTGCTGAAAAGGCGTTTGTTTATTGATTTGATTTGATATCTGTCAGCTACATTTTGATTTCCAGCTTCAAGAATGAGCAGTCGTAAGAGTGTTGCTTCTCATTTCCTTTTATTTCATAACGTCCTTTGATTTCAGCGTTGCCATCTTCAATTTAGTGAGGCAGCACTTTTTACAGCTTCACTTTCTTGCTTCCAAAATGACATTTTTCAAAGCCAAAAGACTGACACCTGTGGTATTTCCGTGCGGGGCTGTTTTACTGTGTGTTCTCTTTTCTGCAAAGTCATCAACATTTCACTTTCAATCTCAAACCCTGCCTCAAAATCAAGACAATTTACGATCTCATAATAGTCTGAAGTGGTGGCCGTGACAGATGATTCGTCCGCGGCCATATTGAAAGATCCTATGCGACGTCTCACTCTGCGCAGAGCTGTCTGGTGCGCTGTCCATGGTGCTGAATGTCAAACACCAGTGCCCTTACACACGCAAGCACAGCGATGGATGCGGCACTAATTAGCCGGCCTCTCGAGTCCTCGCCAAGCCTTCCCAGTGGCGCCGGTGCCAAACAGAATTATTAAAGAGTTAGGGGGGAGGACACACACACACACACACACACACACACACACACACACACACACACACACACACACACACACACACACACACACACACACACACAGAGCCATAGCCAGGTTGAGTCTAACATCTTCATCAATATTAACACACGCTACATTCAGTCTGTGTAAGGCGTATTTCGTTTCCGCGGTCCATGAAACTTTCATGTGGATCCCATAATTAAAATTAAAATAATTATAATTCCTCATTTAAACGAGCGCTTGTCGGAGCAGCTCAGATCATTTGCGGCGGCGGCTGGCACGACCGGACCACGTGGTTACAGTCGGAAGCTTCACATAAAAACGGTTTGGAGAGAGACGGACAACACCACCGGCTTCTTCTTCCTCTGACATGTTTCCTGACAGATACAGATTCATTTAGCCAAAGTCAAGCCACAATTTCATCTCAGTAGAAGTTATTCATATCTTCAGGCGTCATTAGCATCATTAGCATCATTAGCATCATTAGCCTTATTAGCCTTATTAGCATTATTAGCATTATTAGCTTTTTACAGACAGAACAGTGAAAAAGTCATGATAAGGAAATGATGTTAGGTACCCCAGCTTTAAACACTGACTCCATTCATACTCTCTCTCTCTCTCATTCATCATTCATACTCTCTCTCTCTCTCTCTCTCTACCCCTCTCACTCCCCCTTTCTTTAATACATACTAACTTGGACAGCTCTTCCCCTCTCCCCCACCCTCCCCATCCCCCCCTCTCTCTATCTCTCTCCCTCTCTCTCTCTCTCCCCCTTTCTTTCCTACATACTAACTCAGACAGCTCCTCACCTCTCTCTCTCTCTCTACTCACTCTCTCCCACTCTCTCTTCTCTCTCTCTCTGTCTCTCGACCCCCCCTTTCTTTAATGCATACTAACTTGGACAGCTCCTCCCTCCCCCTCCCTCCCAACCCCCCCTCTATATCTCTCCCTCTCTTTCTCTCCCCCCTCTCTCTTTCCTACATACTACTGTAACTCAGACAGCTCCTCACCCTCTACCTCCCTCCCCCCTCCCCCACCCCTCTCTCCCACCTTCTGTCTCTCTTCCACACACACCAACCTGGACAGCTCCTCACCTTCCTCTCTCCCCCACCCCTCCCTCCCCCCTCCCTCTCTCTCTTCCACACACACTAACCTGGACAGCTCCTCACCTTCCTCTCTCCCCCACCCCTCCCTCCCCCCTCCCTCTCTCTCTTCCACACACACTAACCCGGACAGCTTCTCACCTCCTCTCTCCCCCTCCCTCTCTCCCCCACCCCTCCCTCTCTCTCTTCCACACTTACCCGGACAGCTCCTCACCTCCTCTCTCCCCCACCCCTCCCTCTCTCTCTTCCACACTTACCCGGACAGCTCCTCACCTCCCGTCACCTTCCTCCCGTCGGTCCCGATGCCTATTTGCTGATTTGTTTATATATTTATTAATTCGTTTAAACTCGCCGCACAATCCAATTTTAGTTGACATTTCTTGCGGAGAAGCACACGATGACCTTTGCAAATGGAACACATCCTGCCGCAGACGTGAGGCCGCGCTCACACTCGCTGCATTCAAAAACAACTCCTTTCTTTCCACTCTCTCCTGAAACACAGCTCTGGGTGTTTGTCTTTGCAAATATTGTGAAAATACTTTGGACAAAGAGTGGATTCTCTCAGAAACATTATCACCGCTAAAGTACATTTTACTGTCAAGGCCTCGCCATAAAAGCATCACACACTTGTTTTGTTCTGTGACTCAACAGCACTGAATAAAAAGGGTTTTGGTATCTACAAGAACATGTACATACTGTGTATATCTCTCTCTCTCTCTCTCTATATATATATATATATACTGTGTATATATATACTGTATATTCACACACTATACATGTATCCACATACTGTACATATGTTTGTAGGGGGTGACTCTTGGTTTGAGTCCTGCTGTCGTTGTGTCCTTGGACACTTAACCCACTTTGCCTGCTTCACTGCTTGCCTTGATGTGTGTGTATATGTGTGTGTGTATGTATATGTGTATATGTGTGTGTATATGTGTATATGTGTATGCATCAAACTGAAATTTCCCCATTGTGGTACAAATAAAGGACCTTCTTCTTCTTCTATACATATATCCACATACGATATATATATAGACAGACATGAACTATTGCCTCGAAACAGGGACAAGTCATGGAAAATAACGCAGAAGGTTGTTGAATATACAGCGTTGGATGATCAGCCTATTTCTGTCGTCAAACACAGGATTTTGTCGTTTGATGACGTTTTTGGAGCCGAGGTATGAACACCTTTCTTGAGGCTACATTTCACAAACCGCAGTCCCCGAGCTCCACAGTCAGATTCGACATGTCGGCAGTATTTTCCATCAGAAAGTTTTTGGTCAGTTATGAACCAGCACTTTTCTGTTTGTTTTACTGACTGTCGAGGGCAGCTTTTTGATAATTGTTCCTCTTTGAAATCTATTTTTAAGTAAATGATTAAAGGTGTAATATTTAATACTGATTTGATTCTTATGACCAACCTCAGAAGTTAAGTTCTGTCAAGTCAAATGTTATAATAAAAAAACATTTTTTCCTTTTGGTAAAGGAAACAAAATTTTTGGGAGTCATCATTGACGAGGACCTAAACTGGAAATCTCACATACACTATACAAAAGGAAAATTAGCCAAATCAATCTTACCCACACAGCATTAATTACCTTATATAATTACAATGATTATACCATATCTAAACTATTGTGTCAAAATTTGGGGGACAACTTTTAAAACATATACACAGCCAATATTTATTTTACAAAAAAGAGCCCTAAAAATAGTGAACAACAAAAGATATCGAGACTCATCAAATCCTGTTTTTTTAGAGTGTAAGGTGTTAAAATTTTATGATATAGTGGATTATAATATTTTTCAGATATTGTATAAAGCAAATTGCAAATCATTACCCGCAAACATTCAAGAGAACTTTGAAAAAAGACAAAGTCAGTACAATCTGAAAGGAACTGATATCTTTTAAAAAACCTAGATTCAGAACAAAAGTCATGGAAAGAACAGTCTCAGTGAAAGGAATCAACTTGTGGAACGCACTTAACAAAGACATTAAAGAGTCAAAAAACATAATAGTTTTTAAGAAACAAATCAAAACTACTATATTCAGGACATATGAGAGTGTTACATGAGAATAAAATCTGGATTTAAATTGGTTTGTTTTTGAAGAAATGGAAAGTAAGGTGTGATACATAAAGTGTAAGGTAAAGTGTAAGGTAAAGTATTAAGGTATGTATTATGTAATATATGTGTAAATAATGTAATTTGTTTAAACTGTAAAAGGGATGTGTAAAAATCATTTGGAGCAGTTAAATCTTTTAGATGCAATGGACAACTCTTAACCATGAATAGCACATGACCAAGATCTATAGTGCAGGAAAACAAGTTGTCATGTTGTGATTGCCATTACTGTTTAAACAGATGCAAGTAAATCAGAGCAGACGAGATATGGTTGGATTGGCGGGCTCCCTTTTGCCAAGCGGCCTCAACACCTCGTTTTTAACGCACCACACAGCAAGAATATACAACGCAAATTTTCCTACATTTCCATTGGTCAGGGAGGTTGGGAGTGGGGCGGGTTGAGTGGGGGCTATTACCTTCTCTCGACTGGCTCATTCTACCCACTGTTTTTAATGCACTGCACTATGTAGGGTCTACATACATAACCATGTTAACATTAAATAAACAGCTTTGGGTAAAAATGGCAACAAGTGACAAGTGACAACAAGACCTAAGAACATCATTGGTGCGAAATCAGCATTTAAAATTACTATTCATGGAGACGAGTGTAAATTGTATATCTGAGAGAAATATGCCTGTATATCATTTGAACTCCTGTAAAGTGAAAAGTTTGTAACAAGGGGTAGGAAGCATAAGTTTCACTTCTACCTACTCCTTTTCGAATTATGCATATATATGTTTCTTCTTTTTGTTTTGTTTTGTATTGCGCATGTAATTCGAAATAAACACTACTACTACTACTACTACATTTTAAAGTAATACTGGTTGCAACATATTTAATGCTTTGAGCCTTAATGTACAGACCGAGCCTTAATGGACAGACCCTACGTGTACATCCCTACATACTGTATATACTCATACTGTATATATATATCCACATACTGTATAAATATTAACTTACACATATTTATTTGTTTTTGTTTGGATGGATGTGTTTTTGCTGTTACCGGACACCTGCATTTCTCTGACAGGGATCTATAATATCTATGTTTCCACATTCACATACTGTACATATATATATATATATATACACATTCACACTGTATATCCACATACATATATCCACATACAGTGCCTTGCAAAAGTATTCGGCCCCCTTGAACCTTTCAACATTTCGCCACATTTCAGGCGTCAAACATAAAGATATACAATTTTAGAGACTGGGACGGAGATTTATCTTCCAACAGGACAATGATCCAAAACATAAAGCCAAATCTACAATGGAATGGTTCACAAATAGACGTATCCAGGTGTTAGAATGGCCAAGTCAAAGTCCAGACCCGAATCCAATCGAGAATCTGTGGAAAGAGCTGAAGACTGCTGTTCACAAACGCTCTCCATCCAACCTCACTGAGCTCCAGCTGTTTTGCAAGGAAGAATGGGCAAGAATTCCAGTCTCTCAATGTGCAAAACTGATAGAGACATACCCCAAGCGACTTGCAGCTGTAATTGCAGCAAAAGGTGGCACTACAAAGTATTAGCGCAAGGGGGCCGAATAATATTGCAAGCCCCACTTTTATTTGTTAAAAAAGTTTAAATTATCCAATACATTTTGTTCCACTTCACGATTGTGTCCCACTTGTTGTTGATTCTTGACAAAAAAAATTATTTTTATATCTTTATGTTTGAAATGTTGAAAGGTTCAAGGGGGCCGAATACTTCCGCAAGGCACTGTACATATATCCACGTCCACATATTCACATTCACATACATGTATTCACATATTCAAATACATACACTGTATTTAAATACTGGGCTATAAAAACATTTTTGGAGGATATATTGTATAAAATCTCTCTCTTTCTCTGTTTTTAAAAGGGACACAGCGTTAATGCAGTCATGGGTCAAATGTCCTTGTTCCTCTTTGAATTAATCCTATCCAACCATTTTGAAATATATTTAATTAAATTGAAAGCCTAGTTTAGCCATCACTACTTTGTTTTAGGTTAAGATTTAAACATTTGTGTATATCTGCAATGATTCATCACAAGAACCCCGCAGTAATTAATGAAGCAATAAGTTTACATTCCTTATACCAGCTTCCAGTCCCCAATATTTAAGCTAGCTGCTCGTTAACACATGCGCCAATGGCTTTTTAAAAAAACCCACATTTTTTATCACCATTTCAACTGCATTTTTGTCGATCCACAAACACAACCCGTATCAAACCCCACACACTAAACAAGCCGTCGCGGTTTCATTTTTTTCAGTTTTTCAGCCTCTACCGCAAAAACTTTTCCCAATTCAAAGTTCCGAATCGTTAATTGGCTGCATTTCTCTCATTTCTAAAAACTTATGCAACCACTTCTTCAATATCACACAACACTAAAGATCATTTTCCGACAGAGACGTCCTGATGTATTTGTGCCAAACCTAGATAATTTATTCACGTTTTTTGTCTGTTTTCACCCATCTGCCACGTCTATTTTAAGCCGCGCTCTCGCTCATGGTGTGTTTGAGCTGTTGATTCTACGTAAGTGTATATCATGTCTGTTCTGCGTTGGCTAATTAGCGGCTGTTTGGCCTCCTCCTGCCTCTCGGTCTAATGTATTCCTCTCGCTCCTCGTACACAGCTCCTCTGGGACACATCTCTTTCAGCGGAGACTTCAAATTCCAGGCTGCATTTTTACATCTTGTTACCTTCCTCTCCTCTCCAACGCTGTTTTAACCCCTTCTGTACCTGCCATTTCTAAGTAAACGCCATCTCCCGTCTCTCTATCTATCTTTCTAGTCTCTCTCTCTCTCTTGTCTCTCTTTCTGCTCTCTCTCTGCTCTCTCTCTCTAGTCTCTCTCTCTACTCTCTCTCTGCTCTCTCTCTCTGCTCTCTCTCTAGTCTCTCTCTGCTCTCTCTCTCTGCTCTCTCTCTAGTCTCTCTCTGCTCTCTCTAGTCTCTCTCTCTCTGCTCTCTCTCTGCTCTCTCTAGTCTCTCTCTCTGCTCTCTCTCTGCTCTCTCTCTCTAGTCTCTCTCTCTAGTCTCTCTCTCTACTCTCTCTCTGCTCTCTCTCTAGTCTCTCTCTGCTCTCTCTAGTCTCTCTCTCTGCTCTCTCTCTAGTCTCTCTCTGCTCTCTCTAGTCTCTCTCTCTCTCTCTAGTCTCTCTCTGCTCTCTCTAGTCTCTCTCTCTCTCTCTGCTCTCTCTGTACTCTCTCTAGTCTCTCTCTGCTCTCTCTCTAGTGTCTCTCTCTGCTCTCTCTCTACTCTCTCTCTCTGCTCTCTCTCTATTATCTCTCTCCGCTCTTTCTCTCTCTCTATTCTCTTTCTGCTTTCTCTCTAGTCTCTCTCTCTCTTTCTCTCTCACCCCCCTCCCTTCCTCTCTCTCTCTCTCTCTCTGTCTCTCTCCCCCTCTCTCTCCCTTTCTCCCCCTCTCTCGACTCCCCCCTCTTCCCCTCTCTCTCTCTACGCCTCTCACCCCCCCTTTCTTTCATACTAACTTGGACAGCTCTTCCCCTCTCCCTCCCTCTCTCTCCTTCTCTTTCTCCCCCTCTCTCCCCCTTCCCCCCTCCCCAACCCCTCTTTCCCTCTCGCTCCCTACCTGCCTTTCTCCCCCTCCCCCCTCTCCCACCTCCTCCCTCCCCTTCTCTCCCCCTTTCCTTTGCTTTCCGACACTGTTTTTAACCCGTTCTGTACCTGCCATATCTGAGTAAACGCCATCTCCCGTCTCCGTGTGACACTTGCGGCTTCGAGCGTCGCACCACGTCCTCACCTGCCTGTTGCCATGGCGACGCTTGTACTTACGGCGCCGTGGTATATAGGCCTCCCATACAAATTAACCTCACTGTCTGTGTGTGATCACCCTCGTTATTAGAGAATGTCCTTTTCACACGGGCTCTGAAAGCATTTTGATTAACGACAACTTCACCGTTATGGCCGAGGTTTGTTTATGTTATTGTACACTTCAATCAATCAATATTTATTTGTAGAGAGCTTTTCTCACACAGGGAAACACTGCCCTATCAAATAAATAACTGTAAATACACCACTGACCAAGCCAAGGTGCTAAACAGCCTAATTTAACTTGCTTTCTGTTCTTTTTTCTGCAGAAACTTGTCAAAGAACCCCTCTGAGCACCCTGTCGTGGCAGCTCTTCCAGCACCTCCAACTCTCCGAGCTGTAAGTAGCTTCTCATCTTTCTCTCACTTTCTCTTTGTTTGCATTTTATTAGGGCAATTTATCACCGGTCCCTCCGCTCCATCTGGCTCAATACAAATAGTCCTCACCACGCGCCGTTGTAATTCCTCTGTCTGTCGTACAAAAGCCCTAATTTGTCTGGGCGTGAGAGCAGAGACCAGACCTATAGGCGCTGGAGGGACGCCGCCATGGTATAAGTCATTTGTTGTCATAATTAGCGTTCGCAGAGGGAGTGTGGCTAAGATGAGAGACCCCGTTTTGTGCTTGTGTAATGAATATTTCAGTGATCTCTATGTTTACGACACGTGTTAGCTGTTTCGTCGCCAGGGAGAGTAGCCGTGTCCTGCTTGTAATTTACTCCAGATGTCCACCAGCCACAATACTACACCACACTACACTACTCCATAATACACCAGCCATAACACACTATGCCATAATACACTACGCCATTTCAATCTGGAGAGACTCGAACAGGCAAAACATATTTTTAGAATTGTATGTTGATTGGCAGGTAATCTGACACTGCATGAATTACACATATGACACTAAAGACAATATTTTTATGTATTGTGCTGAACAGAATGTGGTTGGGATTTGGCGCTTAGACCCCGGCAGAGCACTGCACGATTGCAGAAGGGGAAAGAGATTATGAGATGAAATCCCCCCGGGACCTAGACCCTGGTGGTGGGAGCTAGGAGAAGGATGAAGGAGCTGGCCTGGAACAAGGTGGAGACAGGGAGGAGGAGGGTTGCGGCATGAATGAAGCTGCTGCTTGGATGGAGCTTCTACGTGATATGAAGCTGATGCGGGCAGTGCCTGATGCTGCAGCCGAGTGTGATTGACAGATTGCTGTTGCTGTCGGCAACAGCAGGAGAACTGAGCGCTCCTGTTTAGAAGCGCTCAGAGCTGGGTTCTCAGGTCTTCCACTCTGAATTTGTGCTTAAGGTTCATGATACACTACGCCATAACACACTACGCCATAACACACTACGCCATAACACACTACGCCATAACACACTACGCCATAACACACTACGCCATAACACACTACGCCATAACACACTACGCCATAACACACTACGTCACAATACACTACGCCACGATACACTACTGCATAATACACTACGTCACAATACACTACGCCACAATACACTACGCCACGATACACTACTGCATAATACACTACGTCACAATACACTACGCCACAATACACTACGTCACAATACACTACTGCATAATACGAGACTGTGTTCCATGTGGTACCGTGCGGAAGTTGAGTTTACAGATATTTATTCATTCATGCTTCAACCATCAGCAGAAAATAAGAAAAGATTTGACATTCACAGATTGTCAATTATTTACAGACCCAAAGGGTTTGGCTGAAGTTATCTGGATATGGAACTTAACACTTCCCACATAAGAGGGAATGCAGATGTCCTGTTGATTTGATACATTTTGAACAGTGTTGATTCTGACTTAAAATGGAGAATGTTGTGTGGATTTGCACCTTTATCTTGTCTGTAAACATGATCATAACCAAGTGAGAAGCAGAGCAGATGTGTGGCTAACCAAATCAAATTGTGTCCCAGACAATGCAAAAAAGGGAATAAAAAAAAAAAATTGTTCTCGTTCTAATTCTCTCCTTTCTATACCACTGTTGTCTCTCTATTTTCTCCTTTTAGACTCCCGGCAGGAGTGGGGGGTCAGGGGACGGGCAAGGGGGGGATTTTGTTCCCTTTTAAGAAGTAATAGGTCGCTAGAACGGGTTAGAAGTCAGGACAGGAGACCAATGGTAGTGACATTTAGACTTGATCTGTAGGTGTTGAAAAGAGAATAGGCTAAAAGATTTGACTCGAAACAGCGAGAAAAAATATGAAAAACGTAAACCTCCCTCATCCAATCTGCTCTTAACCCAAAGTGTCAAATAGTGACTCACAGGGATCTCTTTTACCTGTATGCAGCCAATAATGTTTTTTAATGTAAACAACAACAATACCTTAAGCTCATGTATTATTTATTATTATTAGATCACTGCTATAAATAAGATCTTCAACATTGCGGGTGAGGACTGGGCGGTGGGGGCGGGTCCTGGCTCCAAAAGGTCCATGAGCACGTGCGCTGACATGCAGCAATCTCACTCATTGCTGGTGGGGGTGTACCCGGAAAGAGAATTACCCAATGCTTTTGTATGGCGTCTTCTTTCCTCTTGAAAACATATTTACAGGATGGTCCAAAAGTGGCGCTTGGTCCAGATGCTGTCAATACTGAGGGAAGTGTATATTTTTTTCAGTCTAGTTTAGCCGCTGTGGAGTTTTGGCACAAGTATTGGCACATTAGTTTCAATGGTGGAGATAGGCGTGATATTTAGGGGTTATATTTACATGAACTGGGGCCCATTCCATGCATCAGGAGGTTTTATAGACATGCAAAGGAAAGATATTCTGTAAAAGAGTTTAGTCTTGATATCACAGTGCTCCGTTTAAGGCGATACTGGTTATAAAATTACGTTGATACCTTACTTCTGAAATGAAAAAAGGTAAATTTAATAAAAATCTCCTTGTTCTCTTCTCCACTTTGTTATGACAATCAAAGGTGCAGGCGTGAATAAACTCTGCAGTCTTCATAAAGGCTTAATATCTGCAATGTTCAAACATGTATAGTGAAAGTAATACAATAATCCAACTTTATTTACTCCATTTGAGCCCATTTATCTTAGAACATATTGATTGTACATGTTGCCCTGAAAAAGGTTTCAAGGTTTCCTTCTTTTAACGCAACTTCAAAATTGCAAGATGCATTTATTGGAGTGAGTTGGGGTTTTTGTGAACAGGAAGTGAGTGAATATGTGTCTATTGCTTAGCCATTGTAGATGAATATTGTTAGCTTGGTCTTACCATGTTTAAACTCTGGTCCATGATCATCTCCTACATGTACGTCTGGTCTTACCATGTGTAAACTCTGGTCCATGGTCATTTCCTACATGTACGTCTGGTCTTACCATGTGTAAACTCTGGTCCATGATCATTTCCTACATGTACGTCTGGTCTTACCATGTGTAAACTCTGGTCCATGATCATTTCCTACATGTACGTCTGGTCTTACCATGTGTAAACTCTCGTCCATGGTCATTTCCTACATGTACGTCTGGTCTTACCATGTGTAAACTCTGGTCCATGGTCATTTCCTACATGTACGTCTGGGTCTGATCCTAGTGGCTGCAGTTTCCTCGGTTGAATCCCCTCCGACCAATCAGAGAGCGGGGGAGGCGGGTGTTGTAGGTCGGTGTCGGTGACGTCAAGAGTTTGTGCTGAATTTGTTGGTTGTAGTTTGTAGGAGAATGCGATAGTAAAATAATCTGTTCTGGTTCAATCCAAATATCAAGAAACTGAAGCCGGAGCAAGAGGAATGTTTAGTAAATGTCATTGAAGCAAAGATGTTGTGGCTCTACTCCCCACGGGCTCCGTTAGTCGCAAAGGAGATGGCTAAAGCTAGGCTACATGCTAAAGCTAGGCTAAAGGCTAAATGCCTCACTCACTCACCAAACTCAGATCCAATCATTTCAATCTGCAAAAGGAGTTAACCCCTCCCAATTGTTAACAGAGCTCAATGGAGCAAATCTAGACTTTAGTACTAAATGAAATTAGCACAAAGGTTAGCTTCCTTTGTACCTGCTCTAGCCTGGTCTTGCAGCGATACCAGGCTTGAATATTGGGGCCCAATCTCTGTAAAATTGCAGATGTTTCAGGTCCTAATTATAGCCTTGGACTTCTCCAACTGCCAAGACATTCTTGCAATATCCTAATAAATGAAAAGTGATAATGAATGAAGGCGGGACCTGAACCTGATGAATTGCTCTCTTCAGACTGGGGTCTTTCCTGCAGCCTTCAAAGCGGCTGTGGTGAGACCCCTTCTGAAGAAGAGCAATTTAGATTTTAATGATCTTAACAACTACAGACCGGTATCCAACTTACCATTTTTAAGCAAAATTTTAGAAAAACTTGTTTTTACCCAGCTCAATGCCTTTTTAGATCAACAGCAAATTTTAGAGACATTTCAATCAGGATTTAGGGTGAACCACAGCACAGAGACGGCTCTTTTAAAGATTTTAAATGATTTTAGATTAAATTATGATTCTAAAAAGGTGACTGTGTTGGTTCTACTGGATCTTAGCGCTGCCTTCGACACAGTAGACCACACCATTCTTTTATCCCGCCTGAAGCACCTCGGCCTCTCTGGTGCTGTCCACAAATGGTTCACTTCTTATTTGACAGACCGATCCTTCATGGTAAGTTTGGATACCTGCTCCTCTCAGGTCCATAAAATCACATGTGGTGTGCCCCAGGGTTCCATTTTAGGTCCAGTCCTTTTTAACCTGTACATGCTCCCTCTTGGCGGTGTCATCAGGAGGCATGGAATTAACTTCCACAGTTATGCAGATGATACACAGCTGTACATCTCCATGTCTCCTGACGACACCAGGCCAATGGATGCTCTTTTTAACTGCATTTTAGACCTGAAATCCTGGATGGCAGAAAACTTTCTCCAGCTCAACCAGGACAAAACTGAGGTTTTAGTCATCGGTCCTGAGGCCCAGAGAGAGAAACTTTTACCAAAACTCCAATCACACTCTTTTAATCCATCATCACAAGTGAAAAACCTGGGCGTAATCTTTGACTCTGAGCTGACTTTTATTCCTCACATTAAGAATATAACAAAAATAGGTTTTTATCATTTGAAGAACATCGCCAGAGTCCGCCCCATTCTCTCTCGGGCCAACACGGAGACGCTGATGCATGCTTTTATCACCAGTCGCATTGACTACTGTAATGCCCTGCTCTCTGGTCTTCCCAAAAAGAACATTTCAGGTTTACAATTACTTCAAAACTCGGCCGCACGTGTCCTGACTAAGACCAGGGGGCGGGACCACATTACACCGGTTTTAAAATCGCTGCATTGGCTCCCCGTGTGTTTCAGGATTGATTTTAAGGTTCTTTTAATGGTTTTCAAATGTGTTAATGGTCTTGGGCCTTCTTATCTTTCAGAACTGCTTTTATCCTATGAGCCTTCCCGGCCCCTGCGCTCCTCCGGCAGCAGACTCCTAACCATCCCCAAAGTCAGGACACACACTCACGGCGAGGCATCTTTCCAGCACTACGGCCCCCGTCTCTGGAACAGTCTGCCGGAGGAGCTCAGGGTCGCAGAGAACATTCATATTTTTAAAGCCAGGCTCAAGACACACCTTTTTAGATTAGCTTTTGATTAGTATTTATTAGTCCATTTTTATATATTCTATTTATCCTTTATTATTTATTATATTGCTATTGCTTTTATTCATGTTTTGTGTGATAGTTCCTCTCAGGCTCACATTTTAGTGTTTTACTTATTGTATTGTTTTTAAGTATCCCCAGTGTTTCCTCTGGAGGAGCCTTCTGCGCTGGGAGCGGTGGTTGGCTGTGGCTGTGGGGGTCGGACTCTTGGACCTGGTGGGGGCCCGGGGCCTCGGTTTTGGGTCTCCTCTGGGTCCTGTGTCGTCCCCTTTGGCTATGGGCGGCTCTCTGCTCCTGGCGCTGACGGCTCCTTGGATGGCGTTTCTTCAGCCGGTTGCATCTGAACCCTGCCAAGTCTCTTATCGTCGTTTTATTGTTTTATCGGTGCGTGTGTGTGTGCGCGTGTGTGTGTGTGTGTGTGGGGGGGGGGGGGGGGTGTTTGCTTGTGGTCTGGGGAGGGTCTGTTGGGCGGTCGGGGGGAGGGCATGGGCAGGATTGTTTTTTAGCCAAACTGTAAAGCACTTTGTGTTGCATCTGTTGTATGAAAAAGCGCTTTATAAATAAACTTTGATTGATTGATTGATTGAATAATTCCCTGCAAGGTTACCAGGTTCAGGTTGATATATTCTTAATTGTCCTGTAGGGAGCTGTGTATTTTGCATTTGACCTGTTTTCTAATGCTACTGGGGTAACCTGTCATAGTGAGAGAGGGAGGGGGCGTCGTGCCTCGGGGCCCCTCTCCAGATCCTGGGCACCGTTCAAGGACAGACAGACGTAGCTGCAGGATCAGGCCTTTTGTGCATATTAAGTGGACGGGGCAAACCAGATCATAGTCAAAACACGGATCTAATGCAGCCAAACCTGGGCTTTTTCACCCATTTGTCTCCTTCTTGTAAGTGATGTGAGCTTTTTATTGTAATTAAAAAGAGCACATTGTTTTTTGTAAATCCAATTATAACAGTAGAAGCTATCTTTGCTCTCTTATCTACTCAGCGGCACGGTGGCTGAGTAGATAGCACTCTCGCCTCTCAGCAAGAAGGTCCTGGGTTCGAATCCCGGTCGGACCAGGGCCTTTCTGAGTGGAGTTTGCATGTTCTCCCCGTGTCTGCGTAGGTTTCCTCCGGGTACTCCGGTTTCCCCTACCACTAAAAATATGTCCAATAGTTCTAGCATGTGCCTCCTGTACTGGCCCCGCTCCCATCTCTGTGTGGAGTGAGAGACAAATGCCCAAAATTAACAATTGTAAACCGCTTTGAGACTCAGATCTGCAGTGAAAAGGCGGTATATAAATAAAAACTTACTTACTTACTTACTTACTCTTCATTACGTACATTTGACTGTTTAATCAGCTGCAAAATCCCTCCTTCACTGTTTTCCCATTTCTAAGATCTTTCCCAAGATTTAAATGATAAAATTTAAATCTGTTTTTTGGTGTAATTTGCAATTAGCCTGAAGTTGCTCCGTCTCCAAACTCGGTAATTGGCTTTGTTGAGGGTATACAGGAAGTTTGGGGCGATACTATTGCCAGCAGACTCCATTTTTAAGCTATTTATTGTGGATAATCTGAGAAAGTCCAAGGATGAAGCCTCTCTGTCTCTCTGTGTCCATAAGATGCCAAGTTGGAAAAGCATGAGATTTTTCCGGCTTTCAAAGTACATGTTCATCGGGGGAAGTAAAACTGAGCTGTCTTAATTAGTATCTCTCTTTCCCGTAACACATCCACTCCCTGCAGATTAGGAGATGAAGTCGACCCTACTCTACGATTCTCTTACTGCTATGAGAGTAAAGAGGACTCGCTCCTCATGATCAGCAGAAATGACCAGTGTCGGTTGATTCTGAAATGAAAGTGATTATTTCTATAGGAGGAGGATTTACGCACATTTTGGGAAAGAACCGCCTTCTCCACTTTTGAAAAACTCTCTGGTCTTACTTGACGAACATGTATGAATGAATTAATACCTTATTCCAAGCCCTGGCAAACAAAACAAAGAATGTGTTCTGTCTATACGTAATTTATTTTTGATTTTATTTTGTTTCTTATTGTTTTACCTGTTTACGCATCTATCCCATCTGCAAGTAATTTGTTTTACTACTGCCTGGTTAGTGGGTTTTTGTGATTGTGTTATGTAATGTATGTATTGTATGTACATGTTGTGAGTGTATGTCTGCTGACTGTGTTGTCTGAAATAATAATTAAAAAAATGAACATATAACAACAAAAAACTAAATAGAAAAAGAAACAATACATGATGATATACAATTATTCAGTATGTTTTGTTTTATTTACAAAAATGCGGCTCGAGAAGCAGTGGGAAGAAGTAAAAACCATCACCAGAATGATTGACAATTATGAGAACCAATGATCATGAAGATCCACCCGGAAGTAGATAATCCTCCTTTACACCTTTAGCATTACCTCTGAGTCACATTAATACATGATCATTTTTATGTCTGCCCTGGACCTGTGCGTGTTATTGCTGTGTTTATGTTTATTCAAATTAGAAAATACATGATATTTGATGTTTTTTTGTATAAAACATCTCCACACACCACTGCTGCTACTACTGCTACTACTACTGCTACTACTACTGCTGCTACTACTGCTACTACTACTGCTGCTACTACTGCTACTACTACTGCTACTACTACTGCTACTACTACTGCTACTACTACTGCTACTACTACTGCTGCTACTACTGCTACTACTACTGCTACTACTACTGCTGCTACTACTGCTACTACTACTGCTACTACTACTGCTACTACTACTGCTACTGCTGTTACTGTTACTACTACTGCTACTACTACTGCTGCTACTACTGCTACTACTACTGCTACTACTACTGCTACTACTACTGCTACTACTACTGCTGCTACTACTGCTACTACTACTGCTACTACTACTGCTGCTACTACTGCTACTACTACTGCTACTACTACTGCTACTACTACTGCTACTACTACTGCTACTACTACTGCTGCTACTACTGCTACTACTACTGCTACTACTACTGCTGCTACTACTGCTACTACTACTGCTACTACTACTGCTACTGCTGTTACTACTACTACTACTGCTACTACTACTGCTACTACTGCTACTACTACTGCTACTGCTGTTACTACTGCTGCTACTGCTACTACTACTGCTACTACTGCTACTGCTACTACTGCTGCTACTGCTACTACTGCTGCTGCTGCTGCTGATCTGTGTGTGTGGTGTTTACGGGGCTGCAGCTGTCATTGCCTCCGGGTTTTTCTACATATAAAATGTTCCGTGTTCAAGCTGTGTGTGTTTGTTTGAGCTCTCAGAGATAGTTCTGCAAGTAACTAATACGTCAAGGAAGTAATTCTAAAGTACTGCATTACAATTGCACCCAGTTAGATAGACACATAGAGAGATAGATATTTTATTGATCCCTGTAGGAGAAATACAGGTGTCCAGCAGCAGCAGAAACACATTCATCCAATCAAACAAAACAGAAAAATAAATAATTCTAAAAAAGCAACAGTCCTTCAGGTCACAGCAGCAGAGGTGGAGCCGCTTGGTACATGCTAAATTCTTCATTAGCATTTTTCTAAAAGTTAGCATTCCTCCGGTGGATGTTCACCTGATCCACTTGGTTCGAACCATGAATCCTCTCTGCTCTGGTCTGGACCAGTGTAAAACCATGAATCCTCTCTGCTCTGGTCTGGACCAGTGTAAAACCATGAATCCTCTCTGCTCTGGTCTGGACCAGTGTAAAACCATGAATCCTCTCTGCTCTGGTCTGGACCCGTGTAAAACCATGAACACTGAACTGCAGCAACATCTCAGGCAGAAAAAAGCAAGAAAAATAACAATTGTAAAACTCAAAACAACAACTTTTTCAACTTTCTGCCGTTTTCAAAAGTGAAGTATAGCCTCTCCGGTGGCATTTTACCATCACTGCATGTGGTGTGGGTTATCCATGAAAAGTGCCTTAGATAATAGACTATTGGCGCCTCTGTTTTTCATGAGCAGCTGGAAAAAATGGTCTGAGAACGTCTCTGGAAATGCACGACACCGAAGCCATCATCACGGACTTTGAATCAAAAGCATCACACAGGTGTCGTGTCCTGGCGCCTCTGCAGAACCGCTACAGCGTGACCCGTTCGCCGTGAAGTCTTAAGTACATCCGCAGCGTCCGACATTACGCCCGTGTGGTTTTACGGCACCACAGCCTGTACAGTGTCCGCTCCCCGTGAGCTCCCTCTCCAGCAGATGGGACTCTCAATCCTTCTTTGTGTCTGTTACTCTGTTGTGAATTCACAGTCGCTGTTAAAATGTCAAATTTGTTACTTTTGTTGGTCTACCAGCTGGCTTATTGTCCCTCTTCTCAAAACACTTGGGAGCTGGTAGATTTGATCGTTTTGCTACTTAAGAGCTGAAGAGCCTACTCATAGAGGGATGTTGGGAAACGGAGGACTGAACAGTAGAAGCAAACAGAAGGCTCACCAGTGCAGAAAAAAGACTGTGTTTGAACTTGTCTGAAGCGGCGCGGGGAAAGTCCATTCTTAATGTAAACCAGTATAGATCAGTGCGATAACAAAGATCAAAGACTCATTTAGGCGTAATAACTGATTTCTGTGTTTACGTTTACTCAAAGCCAACTTTAAAAAATCATTATGGATCAAGATTCTGTTTATTAACCGCAGACTGTATAAACTCTGGTCCATGATCATCTCCTACATGTACGTCTGGTCTTACCATGTGTAAACTCTGGTCCATGGTCATTTCCTACATGTACGTCTGGTCTTACCATGTGTAAACTCTGATCCATGGTCATTTCCTACATGTACGTCTGGTCTTACCATGTGTAAACTCTGGTCCATGATAATTTCCTACATGTACGTCTGGGTCTGATCCTAGTGGCTGCAGTTTCCTCGGTTGAATCCTCTTCGACCAATCAGAGAGCGGGAGAGGCGGGTGTTGTAGGTCGGTGTCGGTGACGTCAAGAGTTTGTGCTGAATTTGCTGGTTGTAGGGCAAGGCAAGTTTATTTGTATAGCACAATTCGTACACAAGGCAACTCAAAGTGCTGAACAAAACAAAGCATTAAAATCATAAATAATCACAGAACATTAAAAAGAAAGATACAAATATAAAATCCCTCAGTTGTAGCACAGTTAAACAGAACTGTTTTTAACCTGGTTTTAAACATTGTCAGAGAGGAGGCCTGTCTCACATCTTCAGGAAGACTGTTCCAGATTTTAGCAGCATGAATCTGAAAAGCAGCCTCCCCATGTTTAGTCCTGACTCTGGGCACTAACAGGAGTCCAGTCCGTGTGCTCCTCAGAGTCCCAGCAGGAGTCCAGTCCCTGTGCTCCTCAGAGTCCCAGCAGGAGTCCAGTCCCTGTGCTCCTCAGAGTCCCAGCAGGAGTCCAGTCCCTGTGCTCCTCAGAGTCCCAGCAGGAGTCCAGTCCCTGTGCTCCTCAGAGTCCGGGCTGGTTCATATGGGACTAACATGTCACTAATAAATTTTGGTGCGAGGCCATGGAAAGACTTGTAACAAGCAGAGCTGTTTAAAAGTCTATTCCCTGAGCCACAGGAAGCCAGTGCAGAGACCTGAGGACTGGACTAATGTGGTCGTACTTCCTGGTTCTAGTCAGGACTGGAGCTGCTGCATTTTGAATGTACTGCAGCTGTTTTACAGCCTGTTTGGACAGACCTGTGAGCAGGCCATTGCAGTAGTCTAACCTACTGGAGACAAATGCATGGATAAGAATCTCCAGGTCTGCTTTAGACACTATGTTTTTGATCCTGGCAATGTTTTTTAGATGGTAAAAAGCTGCTGATGTTACTGATTTGATGTGGCTATTAAAATTTAAGTCTGAGTCCAGTATTACCCCTAGATTTCTGACCTTGTTTGAAGGTTTTAGGGAGAGAGACTGTAGATGACAGATGACGCTCTCTCTTTGTTTCTGGGGACCAAAGACAATCATTTCAGTTTTGTCTGCGTTTAGCTGAAGGAAGTTGTTTTGCATCCATTCACTGATCTGTTGGATACAGTGAAGGAGTGAGTCCACTGGTCCATGTTCTCCTGCAGTCAGTGAGACATAGATCTGAGTGTCGTCTGCATAGTTATGATAGGAAACTTTGTTTCTGCGTATTAACTGACCTAACGGCAGCATGTAGAGATTGAACAGAAGAGGTCCCAGGATCGACCCCTGTGGGACTCCACAGGTCAGGGCCATATGATCTGAGACACAGTTTCCAATCTCCACAAAGTACTTCCTGTCCTCAAGGTAAGACCTAAACCAACTTAGGGCGGTGCCAGCGACTCCAACCCAGTCCTCTAGTCTCTGTAAGAGGATCTCATGGTCGACGGTGTCAAAGGCAGCACTCAGATCTAACAAGATTAAGATTGAGACTTTGCCTGCGTCAGTGTTCAGCCGGATATCGTTTGTAACCTTGACAAGAGCAGTCTCAGTGCTGTGGTGGGGTCTAAAGCCGGACTGAAACATATCAAATGAGTTGTTGATTATAAGAAATCTAGTAAGCTGTTGGTAGACAACTTTTTCAAGGACTTTCCCCATAAATGGCAGATTTGAGATGGGACGATAGTTGTTAAGTACCGTAGCATCCAGACTGCTCTTTTTTAGCAGGGGCCTGATGACTGCAGTTTTCAGGGCCTTTGGGAATATTCCAGAATGAAGGGACATGTTTACTATCTGTGTGAGTGAAGGTAACAGACTGCTCAGAACAGACTTCAGAAATCTAGTGGGTAGTACATCCAGGCTGCATGTGGAGGAGCTCAAACTGGAGATTATCTCTTGGACAGTTTGATCATTTACAGGTGCAAAGTAAGTTAGCTCAGAGAGCCTTTCTGGCTGTTGGATTGTTATCTGTGGATTGGAGACAATGGCGTTTTTGATGCCTTGAACCTTGTCATTGAAAAAATGTGCAAACTCATTACATTTACGTTTGGAAGTTAGCTCTAATGGCATCTGAACAGGGGGGTTTGTTAATCTATTAACTGTTGAAAACAGAACACGCAGATTGTTGCTGCAGCCTTCAATCATTTCAGAAAAATACCTTTCTCTCGTACTACGTAGCACCCGGTTAAACTCGCACAACTTATCTTTGAAGATCTTGTAATCAACCTGGAGGTTGGACTTGCGCCACTTCCGCTCGGCCCTCCGGCACTCTCTCTTTTGTGCCCTGACCGAGTCTGTTTTAGCCCACGGCGCCTTCTGCTTATTTTTCACTATTTTAACCTTCACAGGGGCAACGGTATCCAGAACATTCAAAACACTAGAGGTGTAGTTTGTGTAGTTCTCCGACAAACTCGTAGTTTGTCGGAGAATGCGATAGTAAAATAATCTGTTCTGGTTCAATCCAAATATCAAGAAACTGAAGCCGGAGCAAGAGGAATGTTTAGTAAATGTCATTGAAGCAAAGATGTTGTGGCTCTACTCCCCACGGGCTCCGTTAGTGGCAAAGGAGATGGCTAAAGCTATGCTACATGCTAAAGCTAGGCTAGACGCTAAATGCCACACTCACCCAGGCTCATTATCACGGTAAACTCAGGTCTAATGGTTGTATTTATTTATTTGAGCATTTTTTACAAGCATAGTTAGCATTATTACAAGATTACACTGTTATAAAGTAGCTCAAAAGGAGTCAGCTGAAGCAAGAAAGCTTATTAGTGCCTGCCCCCTGCTCCGAGTGATCACTTTTCAGTCAATAACGACGAATACAGGCATCATACAGTTTACATACATTAAGCACTACATATTCCTGAGTTACCCAGGCACATGCACATCAGAAGGTGCATACACTTACATATACTTACAGGCAATTAATGAATGATATTTTCCATACATAGGCACACACAAAAAGCAATCTGCAAAAGGAGTTCACCCCTCCCACCTGTTAACGGGAGTCAGTGGAGCAAATCCAGACTTTAGTAGCAAATAAAATGAAGTACGACGGTGTGGTAAGACCAGGCTAGGTCTATGCAGGAACAGCTTCATTATTCCCCGACACACAACATTCTGGGCACAACACACACAACGATCAAGGAGACAAATGTGCCTTCCTAACCCAAATAACCCACGCAGCTCAAAGTGCACCATTGCCTCTGATGTGTTCAATCCCATTTCTCCCAAAAGCAACCGTTTTGGATGCGTACAAATGGTGTCTTTGTTGTTGCAAATGAAAAGCAGGGCTGGGGCGATGGCTGGAGTTGGCTGGTGAATGCTGATGAACGCCCGGCTGTCTTGTCTGTCTGTGTGTGTGTGTGTGTGTGTGTGTGTGTGTGTGTGTGTGTGTGTGTGTGTGTGTGTGTCCGGCTGTCTGTCTGTGTGTTGTATTGGCCTCATCATTTGAGACGTGGTCGAGGGGACGGTGGGAGAGACAGAGTGTGATGGCGGCGTATGCAGAGGAGAGTGAGTGCGATTAGGGCAGAAGCAAGTGAGGAAATGAGTCGCTCCATCACGGGGACCGGCTCTGGGGCGCACGGCTTGTTCGCAGCAGCAGGAAGTCAAAGAGTGGTAAATGAATGGGGTGGTGTAGCATTGCATCGACGGGAGGTGGTAATTGACTCATGGGTTTGAGAACGAGAACATGGTTAACGTCGCTACTGTTATAAACTCTTTATCTTTGCACATTAGAACATTCAAGGCCTAAAACCCTTTCTTTTTAATAGATAGATAGATATTATTTATTTCAAAACCTGCACAAACATCATCATCTCAAAAATCAACATAACAGACAAATTTACAGGTGCATGGTTTGAAAAGGAGGTGGATGAAGCAAATGCTTATTGAATTCCAACCCCCTCACACATCCATCCATCCATTTTCTACCCTTTAATCCATTTCTGGGTCAGGGGGGTGGCAGTCAGAGATGCCACCCAAGTCTCATAGCACCAGCCCCTCACTGACCCTCTGCAGGTGGTGAGTCCACAGGAGGACGGCTGCTCTCTGAGTGTGAGCACAGCCTTGATCTTTCAGCGGGGGCTTTGGGCAAAGTGGGGTTAAGTGTCTTGCCCAAGGAAGTAAGTAAGTAAGTAAGTAAGCTTTATTTATATACCGCTAGGGGTGGGCGATATGGCCTAAAATTCATATCGCGGTATAATTTGGGTCATAGACGGTAGACGGTATATATCGCGGTATAATTTGGTGTGTGAATTTCAATATAGGTCTAGCAGGTTCTTGCATAAAATAGTCAAGATTGTTAATTATTTATATATTAGAATCTAATATATATATTTTTTGAGTTAGAAAATCAGTTGTGAGACGAATAAAGAGACAAATAACATACATTATTTATGTATATTACAGTAAATACCATTCACTGTAAAAGCAATTTTTAAAAAGAAAAACATATGCATTCATTTAAAATATAAAAAACTCACAAATGTTGAAATCAAAGTCTGTAGGAGTTAGACATGGTCATTAGTTATAGTGTCTGAGAGTTTTGTGCAGGTACTGTACATGACTTCAGTAAAAGCTGTTTGTTTACAAAGCTGGTCTTGCCATTTGTTGACGCTCCCTAAGCGCTTTTCTCTGCGCTGGATGATTCAATGGATTTTATGTTCATTAAAACAGGGCATTGGATTTGAACAATTGATGTAAATGGTCATTTTGGCACAAATAATTTTGTTTAACAAAGTAGCTTTCGTGAGATATTGACCGCGGAGGTCTGAATCTGAAGCTAACTTTCCCAAACTTCTGCTGTGATGCTGTGGACACGGCACACGCATGGATCTATTTTGGCTCACACTGGCGCTTCGAGCCTACGCCCCTTTGACACTGATTGGCCAAAAGGTAGACTCTTAAACTGTGATTACTGTGTGTGTATTTACCTCTGCTGGGGCCGCTGTGACAACAGTACATAGACAGAAACACTGTGTTAATGCCGTGCTGTTGTTCGCTGTTTCCAGTGGTGTCCAATAGTGCTAGGCTAATGCTAGGCTAATGTGCTAGGCTAATGCTGCTGAATGCCGGTTTGTTTTGGTCCTTTCTGCTGGCGTCAGAGCCTGCGCAATTTAATGACATAATGACCTATCGCAATATGCCGGTATAACAAAAATCTCTACCGTGGGCCAAATTTATACCGTCTACCGCTTATACCGTTTATACCGCCCAGCCCTATATACCGCCTTTCACAGACCAGAGTCACAAAGCGGTTTACAATTGTTATTTTTGGGCACTTGTCCTCTTACTCCACACAGAGATGGGAGCAGGGTCGCCAGTACAGGAGGCGCATGCTAGAACTATTGGACATATTTTTAGTGGTAGGGGAAACCGGAGTACCCGGAGGAAACCTACGCAGACACGGGGAGAACATGCAAACTCCACTCAGAAAGGCCCTTGTCCGGCCGGGATTCGAACGAAGGACCTTCTTGCTGAGAGGCAAGAGTGCTATCCACTCAGCCACCGTGCCGCCCAAAGGACACAACAACAGCAGTCGTCAGTGGGAGTCGGTGGAGAAGGTGTCAAGGTGGGAATTGAACCCACGACCTTCAGGCCTGAAGGCCAATGCTCTACCAACTGAGCTACTGTCGCCCTTCCCCCCCCTCACACATTCAACACAAAGTACAGTACAAGAACCTTATACATACAGGATCATTCGTAAACAGCTGGAAACTTATACCGTACATAGAATGAACTAATACATGACATGACTACAGAGACAGGACAAAACAAGACAACACACACACACACAACACACCACAGATACACACAACACCTCACAGACACAGGCCCAAACACCCTCTGACCCTACACCCTCACCCCTTTACTTCATGTTGAGGGCATCACTCTCCTTCCTCTTTTATATTTTTTTAAAACATAAAAAAAAAATAATCAGGCCTATTAGAGATGTTATTGGCTTTTAACCCTTCATATTTCTTTGTGATGTATTCGTGAACTTCTGATTCTTTTGCTTTGTTTTGTTGCTTGTGGTTTTGTATTTTAATCTCTAGCACTTTGATGTTTCCTGGAAATGTAAAGTGCTCTATAACTAAAATGTATTATTATTATTATTAGAACTGCACAATCACTCGGTGGCTGAGTGGATGGCACTCTCGCCTCTCAGTAAGAAGGTTCTGGGTTATAATCCTGGTCAGAACGGGGTCTTTCTGAGTGGAGTTTGCATGTTCTCCCCATGTCTGCGTAGGTTTCCTCCGGGTACTTCGGTTTCCCCTACCACTAAAAACATGCTCACAAGGTTAAAATCCTCCAGCTCTGGTCCTGACCAAGCCGAGCATCAACCTCTGGAGATGGGTTCCCGGGCGCTGTTACTACGGCGACCACTGCTCCTGACGTAAGCCTTAGCGGCATCAGGATGGGTCAAATGCAGAGGATTGAATTGCTCTAAGGAGATTAATAAAGTGCACATTTACCTCACTCGAGCAATTTAAATTCCTGCTTTGGCTTTTAATACCAGGCAGAAAGACACATTTTTGGGTTTTATGTGTCTATATATCTGTATTTTATTGTTTTTATGGCGCTGTGTTTTCTCTCTTGGATAAGCCGTGGCTAGTTTAAATGTGCTCTACAAATAAATACCTTATTCATTGTTTAGATTAAGATGTCAGTGTTGCATCACCGGTTACAGGGCAGAAGAAATGAGGAGCACACAGCACAAGATAAATGAACAATAACTCCGTGCTCACTTAAAATATAATTTAATCTAAAGTTTTGGAAAATTAAAGAAGCAAGTATGAAATCTTTAGCTTAAGTTTGAAATGAAATTAGTACGATGGTATGATCAGACCATGGTAACCCAAACCTTGTGATAGAATAAACTTTTTGAAAGCATGCGAAAACCAGATCCTGTCAGACCTCTGAAGCTAAGCAGGGCAGGGCCTGGTTCGTACTGTTATGGGAGACCTCTGTGAACAGCAGGTGACACAGTGGGGCGGCTGCGGCTGTAAAGTGCCAAACTGTTGTCGTTGTGTCCTTAGGCAAGACACTTCCCCCACATTAGAATGAGTCTGGTGTGTGTGTGAATGGTTGGTGGTGGTGGGAGGGGCTGATTGGAACAGACTGGTTGCCTCGCTTCTGTCAGTGTGCCCCAGGGCAGCTGTGGCTACAATAGTTTATCACCACCGTGTTTGGAGTGAATGGATAATGACATGTGAAGCATCTGTGAGCGTCCAGAAAAGTGCTGTGTAAAACCAATGCATTATTATTATTATTATTATTGAATTTTGCAAAGATATACTGTGTTTTTCATCCCATCAGACTGAATGAAGCGTGTCCACCTGTCATTGCTTTCAACTGCCTCATAAAGACATATCGCAGCATCCGTGACACCCGCTGCCTCGGAGCCGAAGCTCATTCATATTATGGAAATTTACAAAGATCAAACCGGCCCCAAATAATTCCATTCCGTGTGAGCGTATCACGGTGCGGGCCTTTGCCACCAGGCTGCTCTGCTACAGCTGTTATCATCTGCCTGACGCTAGCCTCCTATTACACATACATTTAACTACAAAAGAGAACCCATTTCTAACAACACACTGACAGTGACCTGTAATGAAAAGGAAACTAATGAAGGATTAAGCCTTTAATTAGACTGTTCACACGGGATCGTACTCACAACCACTGTTCACACGGGATCGTACTCGCAACCACTGTTCACACGGGATCGTACTCGCAACCACTGTTCACACGGGATCGTACTCGCAACCACTGTTCACACGGGATCGTACTCACAACCACTGTTCACACGGGATCGTACTCACAACCACTGTTCACACGGGATCGTACTCACAACCACTGTCACTGAGATTTATTTTTTCATTTTGACTTCATTGCTTTATTTGCTTGAAGATAGATAGATACATAGATAGATAGATACATAGATAGATAGATACATAGATAGATAGATAGATAGATTATAGATACATACTGTACATACATACATAGATTATAGATACATATATATAGATAAATAGATGGATACTTTATAGATCCCTGTTGGTGAAATGCATGTGTCCAGTAGCAGCAGAAACACATCCATCCAAACAAACAAAACATATAAATAATTCTAAAAGTATCTAACAATAATATTAAAATGCATCAGTCCTTTAGGTCCCAGCAGCAGAGGTTTGGACACTTAGCACTTGCTGCTGAAGTATATTTTACTGCACAGTGAATCTAAATGTTATATAAATCTCTAGGACTGTGTAAAGGAGGAATTATTAAATCCTTTTTTTGTTTGATGATGTGGAATAAATCAAAATATATTATGCATATTGTGTCCCTTTAACTGAAGCCTTACATTCACACACAACGAGAGGAACTGATGGAAGCGTCTTTACAAATACTGAGGCTGCCATGACCCAAATAAAAGCATTTTAACTCACTGCACATTTTGACTCACTTTTTTCATGATTTTTTTTTCTTATTATTCTCCATTTTTTTCTTGATTTTCTTATTATTTTTTTCTTTTTCTCTATTATTTCTCATTTTATTGTAATATATTTTTCTTCTCCAATTTTGTTTCTTCAATGTTTTTTTATTTTTTTCTTCTCTATTATTTCTTATTTTTTGTTTTATTATTATTTTTTTTATTATTATTTTTTATTATTGTCGTCTTGTCTTTGTGTAATGTTCAGTCTGTCATTTCGGAAAAGCCGTGTAATTTACTTTAAAATCTGAAAAAAAATGTTTCTATATTTCAGCTTGAGCCACTGGGAGCAGCTAGCTAGGTCGTTGTCCTTTGCTAATAGCTTCTGAATAGCATTAGCGGCTACATGAATTAGCATCCTGCTGCTTTGAGCCCCAAGCACTGCGCACTCAGACTGTACCTGCCCCTCATTACACAAACTGCTCTCCATACACACAATAAACACACAAATCCATTTACATCACTCAGCACGACCCCCCCCATGACCCCCCCCCCCCCCCCCCCCCATGACCCCCTTCATGTCCAACTTTTACTGCATCCCTTTCTTTTGTTTTGTGGATTGTTGACGCAGACGTTCCTCGCTCCTGGCTGCGTCTCAACATCTATGACAAAAGCTTTTTTATCGCCGCGATCTCAATAATCCAGTCTTTTATGGCTCCTGTGAAAGGCTTGTGTCACATCGAGAAGAGAGGGAGTGTGTGTCAGCTTTGCCTGCAGCGCACACACACACACACACACACACACACACACACACACACACACACACACGATCGGCTTGGACTCTTTTGTCTGTGTGCCCTTTATTTATTTTGGCGTACACAATATATTACAACATGGACATTCAAACACATTTGTACATACAAACGCACATGAACATCACTACCTTTTGGGTTCAGTGTGTAAGTGTGTTTTTGACTGCCGGAGTGACTGCAGGAGTGACTGCAGGAGTGACTGCAGGAGTGACTGCCGGAGTGACTGCAGGAGTGACTGCCGGAGTGACTGCAGGAGTGACTGCCGGAGTGACTGCCGGAGTGACTGTAGGAGTGACTGTTGGAGTGACTGTTGGAGTGACTGCAGGAGTGACTGCAGGAGTGACTGCAGGAGTGACTGCCGGAGTGACTGCAGGAGTGACTGCCGGAGTGACTGCAGGAGTGACTGCCGGAGTGACTGCAGGAGTGACTGTAGGAGTGACTGTTGGAGTGACTGCAGGAGTGACTGCAGGAGTGACTGCAGGAGTGACTGCCGGAGTGACTGCAGGAGTGACTGCAGGAGTGACTGCAGGAGTGACTGCCGGAGTGACTGCAGGAGTGACTGCAGGAGTGACTGCAGGAGTGACTGCAGGAGTGACTGCAGGAGTGACTGCAGGAGTGAATGCAGGAGTGACTGCCGGAGTGACTGCAGGAGTGACTGCAGGAGTGACTGCAGGAGTGACTGCCAGAGTGACTGCCGGAGTGACTGCAGGAGTGACTGCCGGAGTGACTACAGGAGTGACTGCAGGAGTGACTGCCGGAGTGACTGCAGGAGTGACTGCCGGAGTGACTGCAGGAGTGACTGCAGGAGTGACTGCAGGAGTGACTGCCGGAGTGACTGCAGGAGTGACTGCAGGAGTGACTGCAGGACTGACTGTTGGAGTGACTGCAGGACTGACTGTTGGAGTGACTGCAGGAGTGACTGCAGGAGTGACTGCAGGAGTGACTGCCGGAGTGACTGCAGGAGTGACTGCAGGAGTGACTGCAGGACTGACTGCAGGAGTGACTTCAGGAGTGACTGCAGGAGTGACTGCCGGAGTGACTGCAGGAGTGACTGCAGGAGTGACTGCAGGAGTGACTGCCGGAGTGACTGCCGGAGTGACTGCCGGAGTGACTGCCAGAGTGACGGCAGGAGTGACTGCAGGAGTGACTGTAGGAGTGACTGTTGGAGTGACTGCAGGAGTGACTGCAGGAGTGACTGCTGGAGTGACTGCAGGAGTGACTGCCGGAGTGACTGCAGGAGTGACTGCAGGGGTGACTGCAGGAGTGACTGCTGGAGTGACTGCCGGAGTGACTGCCGGAGTGACTGCAGGAGTGACTGCTGGAGTGACTGCAGGAGTGACAGCCGGAATGACTGCAGGAGTGACTGCAGGAGTGACTGCAGGAGTGACTGCTGGAGTGACTGCCGGAGTGACTGCCGGAGTGACTGCAGGAGTGACTGCAAGAGTGACTGCCGGAGTGACTGCTGGAGTGACTGCAGGAGTGACTGCTGGAGTGACTGCCGGAGTGACTGCCGGAGTGACTGCAGGAGTGACTGCAAGAGTGACTGCCGGAGTGACTGCCGGAGTGACTGCCGGAGTGACTGCCGGAGTGACTGCCGAAGTGACTGCCCGAACGACTGCGCTATTCCGTTGCTATAACCCAGCATTAGGCCAAACGGGAATGTGTGTTTGTGTGTGTGTGTGTGTGTGTGTGTGTGTGTGTGTGTGTGTGTGTGTGTGTGTGTCTCTGTGTCTCTGTGTCTCTGTGTCTGTGTCTGTGTGTGTGTGTGTCTATGCGTGTGTGTGTGTGTGTGTGGCTAGCTAAATGCTAACTTGGGGAAAGTGCTGTCAGGACGATATGGCTGCAGATTAGTGAGGACTGTAGCTGTAGGAGTCAGACCGTGATGTGCTGCGGTTGTCATGGAAAATACACACACACACACACACACACACACACACACACACACAGAGTCAGTCCGTGATGTGCCGCAGTTTTCGAGGAAATTTGCAGAGAGAATATTGTCTGCTGGAGCTGCTAAAGATGTCCCTCCGGCTCTCCGTACGCCTCTATTCTGTAAGTCCTACTCTAATCCTCGTCTGGAAGCTGTGGCCAGTGTATGGTATTGTGCGGGAAAGATTTTGCACGAAGTATTAGATTTTGGAGAGTTTTTCATCTCTCAAAGTATATTAGGATTTTGTGAAGATATTTGAAGGCTGAATTGGTTTTATTGCAGTGAGATGTATCCGTGGAAGGGAAGTAGGACAAAGGAGGGCATGCGTAGGATACCGGAGAGAATCCTTTGATAAAAATATAAAAAATAAGTAAAATACTGCTTAAAATAATACTAAAAAAATGCAATAGAACAAGAAATCATGACTTGAAAAGCATAGAAGGTCCTGGGTTCAAATCCCAGTCGGAACAGAGCCTTTCTGAGTGGAGTTTGCATGTTCTCCCCGTGTCTGCGTAGGTTTCCTCCGGGTACTCCGGTTTCCCCTACCACTAAAAACATGTACAATAGGTCTTTGCCTCCTGTACAGGCCCCGCTCCCATCTCTGTGTGGTGAGAGACAAATGCCCACAATTGTAAACCACTCTGGTCTGAGAAAGGCGTTATATGAATAAAGATTACTTACTTACTTAAAAACAAAATAACAGCATCACAAACTTATTTTATCAAAAAAGAATTCTGGAATTAAGAAAAAAAATCTTCAAACAAGTTTAAAAACTCACTGTTCAGACTTTAAAGGAGACATGTTTTGCTAAAATCAAAATGTTTGAGCTTTTAACCATGTTTCCTCATTAAATACAGACCTGAAGTGGTTTTTTCATCCATCATTCTCGTAACTCTGCCCTTTCTGTCTAAAGTCCTCAATGATATGACATCATTGTATCACTACTAGAAGTGTGACGATATATCGATTTGGTGATATATCGTGATATTTTCTCATACAATCGATTATCGATATGCTTTTGCCAAGTATCAATTAAAAAATTTAAAGTATTTTTTCTTTCTAATTTTTTCAAAAAGCTTTACTTGAAAAAAATAAGTTAATATTTAATGTATGGCTACATTACGCATTCTACAACTTCTGTAGAATGTTCATGTTGATTTTATGGATGTGAAGCAGATTAAGTAAGATTTTTACTAAAATGGTTAAAAGGCATTTTCCTTGTTCACTTTAATGCTACACTTTATCCATTTATCTTGAAATAAAGTGTATTTTTTCACTTAACTTATGCCATAAATATAAGAATTTTTTTATCGTAGGTATTTTTTTGACCAATTTATCAATAATCGCTGCATTGTCATATCGTGAGATAATCCTTATTGTGAGCTTTGTATCGCACGTATCGTATCGTGAGGTACCCTGAGGTTCCCTGAGGTTCCTCTAATCACTGCAGTACTGCTCATAAATGCTTTGCAAAAGTTTCAAGTAAAAATTTGTTCTTTGCAATTGCTTGGCTGTGTTTGCAAACTACAAATGTGAAAATCAGAACAAACACATGGATGTCCTTCCTCTGCTGGTGGCGCAGTAACAGGACCAAAGCCTTTCTTACTCACTTCAGACTTGTTTCAATATTTTACACTTCATATTATTTCATTTTCTAAAACATGAAAGGACCAAATACTGTAAATATTCTCATTATCCTTTTATTGTCCAACAATAATGACTCATATTTCTCCTTTAAGAGACACCTTCACACTGCAGTCTGGGGCAAAACATCTTCATCATGGGGCGTAACAACACCACCAAACAAGTCAAACATTTAGTTTTAAAACCTAAAGCACAATGTTTCAGGAGGAGACGGGTGTGAGAGGGTGAGAGAGGTAGAGGGAGAGAGAGAGAGGGGTGAGAGAGGAGGGAGAGGGGAGAGAGAGAGAGGGGAGAGAGAGGGGAGAGGTAGAGGGAGAGGTAGAGGGAGAGAGAGAGAGAGAGGAGGGAGAGAGAGAGGAGAGGAGAGAGAGGGGAGAGAGGAGAGGGAAAGGAGAGAGAGGGGGGAGAGAGGAGAGAGAGGGGGAGAGAGGAGAGAGAGAGAGGGGGGAGAGGAGTGAGAGAGGGAAGAGAGAGGGGAGAGAGGAGAGAGAGGGGAGAGAAGAGGGAGGAGAGAGAGGGGAGAGAGGAGAAAGGGGAGAGAGGAGAGAGAGAGGGGAGAGAGGAGTGAGAGAGGGAAGAGAGAGGGGAGAGAAGAGAGAGGGGAGAGAGAGGAGAGAGAGGGGAGAGAGGAGAGAGAGAGGAGAGAGAGAGGGGAGAGAGGGGAGAGAAGAGAGATGGGGAAAAGAGGGGAGAGAGAGAGGGCGAGAGGGGAGAGAGAGGAGAGAGAGAGGGGAGAGAGGAGAGGGGAGAGAGGAGAGAGAGGGGAGAGAGGAGAGAGAGAGGGGAGAGAGGAGAGGGGAGAGAGGGGAGAGAGAGGAGAGAGGTAGAGGGAGAGGGGAGAGAGGGGTGAGAGAGGAGGGAGAGGGGAGAGAGGGAGTTGGGAGAGAGAGGAGAGAGAGGGGAGAGAGGAGAGAGAGGGGAGAGAGAGGGGAGAGAGGAGTGAGAGAGAGGAGAGAGAGGAGAGAGAGGGAAGAGAGAGGGGAGAGGGAGAGTAGGAGAGGGGGGAGGACCACCACACCGTTTTCCTCCCTCTTGGAAAGTGCTTTGACCTTGGTGTGTAAAAATGTGCTTCTGTATATAAACAAAGTGCTGACTTTAACAGCTCTACATTTCTGGACGCCCAAACCTTTCTTTCCTGTTTGTATCTGTTCAGTTCTGAAGGAAAATACACTTCTGTTGTTCAGCAAAGTACGTTTACGTCTGAAACCAATAAATCTGAAGAAAAATCCAAAATTGGGTTTAAATGCCAAGTTACGTCACATCCTCTTCTAAGACACATATTTAAATGTCAAACCATAATTCCAGCTCCTGCAGTGTTCAAAGTGCACTTTGGAGGCCCCTCAGCTGCAGAGCCTCTCCACTCTCCCTGACTCAGGTTGCCAGATATGCAGACGAATCCAGCTGGGACCATAACAGCTGAATAGACAAGAGTTTTGTCAACAACAAGTCTATAACCAACACCTTTTTCACAAAGATAGAAATCCTGGTTTTATTCCTTGTTTTGTCGTTAAGGATTTGCGATTAGGGCCCTTTAATGAGGACAGATTAGGGCCCTTTAATGAGGACAGATTAGGGCCCTTTAATGAGGATAGATTAGGGCCCTTTAATGAGGGCAGATTAGGGCCCTTTAATGATGACAGATTAGGGCCCTTTAATGATGACAGATTAGGGCCCTTTAATGAGGACAGATTAGGGCCCTTTAATGATGACAGATTAGGGCCCTTTAATGAGGACAGATTAGGGCCCTTTAATGAGGATAGATTAGGGCCCTTTAATGAGGGCAGATTAGGGCCCTTTAATGATGTCAGATTGAGGCCCTTTAATTAGGACAGATTAGGATCCTTTAATGACGACAGATTAGAGCCTTTAATTTTGACAGATTAGGGCCCTTTAATGATGACAGATTATGGCCCTTTAAGTAGGACAGATTAGGGCCCTTTAATAATGACAGATTAGGGCCCTTTAATAATGACAGATTAGGGTCATTTAATGATGACAGATTAGGGCCCTTTAATGATAGATTATTGCCCTTTAATGGTGACAGATTAGGGCCCTTTAATGATGACAGATTAGGGCCATTTAATGATGACAGGTAAGGGCCCTTTAATGAGGACAGATTAGGGCCCTTTAATGAAAACTGGACCTGAAAATCTTACATATTAACACTTTGCATAGACTGTGAGGACATAAATTGCCCTCAGCTCGTATTCACTCTGTCCGGGCGTGGTGGGGGTGGAGGTAGTGCTGAGGTCGCCCCGCCCCCTCTGGCCCCGCCCCCTCTCTCCCCCATGACAGCGGTGCAGGTGCTGTTGTCGATAAGCCTTTTAAATCCATCTTGTGAGACCAATTTTCCTCCAGTCGTTTTTCTGTAACGAGAGAGACACAGACTGTGCTTTTAAAGTCATTTCTTCATTCCTGGTTCAACTTCGTTTTTCCGTGAAGAAGACTATGATGAAGAGGGATGAAGAGTGGGGGTCTGTAATACACTGGTCAATGCAAATGTTCACACTGGAAAAAGTAAGATCTTGGTCGGATTTATTCTTTAAAAAATACATAAATGATGCTTATATCTTTAATGGCAAGTGTTTGTTGCTTGAATGTAGTTTGTCATGAGATTATTTTACTAGTTTTAAGATAATAAAACCTCATAGTATTTTTTTCTTATTTCCAGACTTTTGTTGTTTACATAAAATAAGTTTGTGATGCTGTATTTTGAGAAAACATTTCTCAAAAATGTTTAAGAAATAAGTAAATAATACTATTTTGGCATTTTTCAGATTTTAAGCAGTATTGTAAGCACCAGGCAAACGTTTTGTGTGTTTTTTCTGTCTAAATGGCCGTTATATTTGGTGGTATTGTTCTCCATAAACATCCTTCAGCCTGTGTCACTGTCACTGTGTGAGGAATATACAGTATGTATACAGCACAGACCAAAGGTTTGGACACACCCATCTCAAGAGTTTTTTATCTTCATGACTATCAAAATTGTAGACCGACACTGAAGGCCTCAAAACTATGAATGAACTCATGTGGAATTTTGAACGTATGAACAAGTGAAAATATGTGTTATATTCTGGTTCTTCAAAGTAGCTCCTTTTGCTCTGATACTGCTTCACTCTTGGCATTCTCTGGATGATCTTCAAGAGGACCTGAAATGGTTCTCAACAGTCTTGAAGGAGTTCCCATGATGCTTAGCACTTGTTGGCCCCTTCACTCTGTGGTCCAGCCCAAAACCATCTGGACTGGGTTCAGGTCCAAAACCATCTGGACTGGGTTCAGGTCCAAAACCATCTGGACTGGGTTCAGGTCCAAAACCATCTGGACTGGGTTCAGGTCCAAAACCATTTGGACTGGGTTCAGGTCCAAAACCATGTGGACTGGGCTCAGGTCCAAAACCATTCTGGACTGGGTTCAGGTCAGTTGACTGTGGAGGTCATGTGGCCCAGCACCATCACTCTCCTTATTGGTCAAACAGCCTTTACACAGCCTGGTGCGGGTCTACAGACAATAGTCATGAAAAGAAAGAGGGTGTCCACACTTTTCGTCTGTACTGTATATTATCAATACATTATTATTATTATTATTAGCGGGCGACAGTGGCTCAGGTGGTAGAGCATTGGCCTTGGCTTTGGGCCTGAATATTGAGGCCTACTCCAACGTCTCCCGCGCATGTCTAGTGTAGTTGTGTCCTTGGGCAAGACACTTAACCCCACGTTTCCAGAAGCCCCTGCTGAAAGACCCACCACCTGCAGGAGGATCAGCGAGGGACTGGTGCTATGATCGTCACCCCCGAACCCAGAAATGGACTAATAAAGGGGTAGAAAATGACTGAATGAATGAATATTATTATCACCGACACTATTAGACAACAAAGGACATGCATCTGTACAACACAAGACAATGATTGGTACCTTGGTGCCTGAAAGCTCGTCAGAGACATTTTCTGGCAGCAGTCAGAGGTTCAGAAACCAAGGAGGTCATGCTTGACATATTCATTTGTGGGATTAGGGTGGCAAACAATGTTAAAATATAGAATTATTACAACAACAAAAATCTAATAATAAGTCTCGTGGTGACAGTGTGCAGCGTGTGGAAGGAGCTGTGGAAGGAGCTGTGGAAGGAGCTGTGGAAGGAGCTGTGGAAGGAGCTGTGGAAGGAGCTGTAGAAGGAGCTGTGGAAGGAGCTGTGGAAGGAGCTGATGCCGGTGCAGGCTACACGTGTTTATGCAGCCACATTGTATGAGGGGATGTCGACCTGTCACTCAGAGCCTTCAAGTGTTTGCAAGGCTCTGTGATGGCCTGACAGCTAGATTATCTCTTTCCCACACTGTAATGATAATGACAGAGCCAGGCACAATGCTGATTGACACCAAATGTATGGGAAGTCCAATGTGGAAACAAGAGTTATTTCCATCTAAAGTGTGCTCTGAAATAGTGGCTGGTTGAAAAGGCTGAGAAAGAGGAGGCGGTGAGTGGGACTTGGCACATACATAGTTATATAAAAGCCAGACATGAGAGTATAGAGCCGCTGGGATGTCTCTTAGCATGTTTGTATTTCTCCTCTACCTGTGGAGCACATAGAAACACTCTCTCAGCCACAGCCGCAGAGGAAGCTGTGAGAATAAACAAGAGAAATCATGCAATGTATTAAACATATGTTATTAACACGCTGAGATCAAAGAGTGTGTGTGTGTAAGCTGTGGTCCATGTGTGAGAGGCCACACAGGCCCAGCACCTGTGTGTGCGTCTCCCAAACACATTGTGGATGTGATGATTACGTCTCCTCTGGAGTGCTGAGGCGGATCATTAAACAGCTTCAAGGAAACTCAGGATGCAGCTCTCTGAGCTGTGTGCTGCTCTTTACACGTCTAATGTGTGCTGCTGCATTTATCAGGCTCCAGTCGTCAGCTTCTCCTCATTGTTCTCGACCTGCTGTAGGGCCTCTGCCTTATTACAGTGCTCCATGTGCACTTACCAGGTGCATGGGCATCTGCCTCCACACACAGAAGGAGGAGGCTCTTATTAGCAATTAGCAAAGTAATGTAGCGAAGAGGGAGCGGCTTTGATCCTGCACACTCCATATTACTCAGCACTTTAGGACAACACACTGAGCTGAGCAAACACACGTTTACCCAGCGCCAGTCTCTCCAACAAACACAATTTAGACATAAAGATAACGTAAAGATTTCAACGTTGATGTTTGTACAAATCCAGATAAATCAACCTCAATATATTTGGTTTCAAAGAAATTCATCTTCAGATAATGTGGTTTTTAACAAGACACAGAATGATTGTCTTTTCCTTTCAGACTAAATTAACACATTTAATTAAACTACACTTTGACGATGGTCCCTCCACAATGACCTCCCTGATCAGGGCCGTGTCGTGTGGAATGTTCCCGGCCTCAGATCCATGAGCTCAGGCTAATCAGTGTCTCGTACCTGGAGAAATCTATTCTTATTGCTTCATGCAGCGCTGGGCACACTGCATTATTCATCCTCCTGCAACATCGAACTGACCTTTGTCAAGGACGTTTGGACGGACGTACCATGACCAAATAGACCCAAGATGGACATACCATGACCAAATAGACCCAAGATGGACATACCATGACCAAATGGACCCAAGATGGACATACCATGACCAAATGGACCCAAGATGGACATACCATGACCAAATGGACCCAAGATGGACATACCATGACCAAATGGACCCAAGACGGACGTACCATGACCAAATGGACCCAAGATGGACATACCATGACCAAATGGACCCAAGATGGACATACCATGACCAAATGGACCCAAGATGGACATACCATGACCAAATGGACCCAAGACGGACGTACCATGACCAAATGGACCCAAGATGGACATACCATGACCAAATGGACCCAAGATGGACATACCATGACCAAATGGACCCAAGATGGACATACCATGACCAAATGGACCCAAGATGGACATACCATGACCAAATGGACCCAAGATGGACATACCATGACCAAATGGACCACAGAAGGACATACCATGACCAAATGGACCCAAGATGGACATACCATGACCAAATGGACCAAAGACGGACATACCATGACCAAATGGACCAAAGACGGACATACCATGACCAAATGGACCAAAGACGGACATACCATGACCAAATAGACCACAGAAGGACATACCATGACCAAATGGACCACAGAAGGACATACCATGACCAAATGGACCACAGAAGGACATACCATGACCAAATGGACCCAAGATGGACATACCATGACCAAATGGACCCAAGATGGACATACCAAGACCAAATGGACCACAGATGGACATACCATGACCAAATGGACCCAAGATGGACATACCATGACCAAATGGACCAAAGACGGACATACCATGACCAAATGGACCAAAGACGGACATACCATGACCAAATGGACCACAGAAGGACATACCATGACCAAATGGACCACAGAAGGACATACCATGACCAAATGGACCACAGAAGGACATACCATGACCAAGTGGACCCAAGATGGACATACCATGACCAAATGGACCCAAGATGGACATACCAAGACCAAATGGACCACAGATGGACATACCATGACCAAATGGACCCAAGATGGACATACCATGACCAAATGGACCAAAGACGGACATACCATGACCAAATGGACCAAAGACGGACATACCATGACCAAATGGACCCAAGATGGACATACCATGACCAAATGGACCAAAGACGGACATACCATGACCAAATGGACCAAAGACGGACATACCATGACCAAATGGACCCAAGATGGACATACCATGACCAAATGGACCAATCACAAAGACTAAAAACATCTGCAAAAGCATGGTAGTGTTACAGGGATGGGCCGTAGAGCTCAGAGACAGAGACTGAGGGACCTCCATCTGATACAGCCTTTATCTTTGACCAACATCTATTTAACTCGACAGTAAACCACTTTGATATGTTATTATCATTAAAGTAAACCACAACGGCAAGTTTATTTGTTTAGCACAGTTCATACACAAGGAAACTCAAAATGCTGAACAAAACCAGATTCAATAACACATAACATAATCACAGTACATTAAAAAGAAGAATATAACCCTAACCGCTTGGTTACCACATGGGTAGTCCTGACTCTGGTCCCAGCAGGAGTCCAATCCCTGTGCTCCTCAGAGTCCCAGCAGGAGGCCAGTCCCTGTGCTCCTCAGAGTCCCAGCAGGAGGCCAGTCCCTGTGCTCCTCAGAGTCCCAGCAGGAGTCCAGTCCCTGTGCTCCTCAGAGTCCCAGCAGGAGGCCAGTCCCTGTGCTCCTCAGAGTCCCGGCAGGAGTCCAGTCCCTGTGCTCCTCAGAGTCCCAGCAGGAGTCCAGTCCCTGTGCTCCTCAGAGTCCCAGCAGGAGGCCAGTCCCTGTGCTCCTCAGAGTCCGAGTTGGTGAAATCTGTGAAATGTAAACTCTCCAAACAAACCCATCTGAGAGAGGATGAAGTGTGAAATAGAGCACAGGCCTCAGTGAGCACAGGGACTCGGCGAGCACAGGGACTCGACCCGTCAGGAGCAGCAGCTGTCGGGGCCTATCTCCACATGTTGATGCTCGGCCAGAGTCGGTCAAGTGTCACAAAGAAACTGTAGAAAGTGATAAAATATGAGGTAATAAATGCTTGAATCAAGGGTTTTTATCTTAATTTGACACATTCTGACTGTGTTAAAACCAGATTCTCCAAAGAGACAAAGACATTTAGTCTGATTTCAAGAACTGTTTTTCCAAAAGAGACATTTCTTTACCTTTTCTTTGTCCCATTGGAGAATATTGCTTTAAGGCTCAGTTGAAATGTGCTCAAATCAAGATACATTTTGCCAAATTCAAGCCATTTTCAACTTGTTTTTCTTCACTTTTTGCGGTGAAAGAAGATCTGATTAACACTGGTCAGGACTCTCTTTCCTGGAGGATTTCATAGTTTTGGATATCGACCATAGACTGTATATATTAATGGACAGAGTCACGCCTATCTCCGCCGTTCTAACTAATGGGCCAAAAATTGTGCTCTACTGGAGCAATCCAAAACGGCCGCGAGTGGTCCCGCCCACAAGACATTTTGAAAAAACGCATCTGTGCATGTTTCAGCCGGCGCAACTCCATTCATTTGAACGAGAAACTTCTAAAGTCCACAGCGACTAAACTAGACTGGTCCAGAACACTCCCTCAGCATTGACACACATGTGGAACGGAGCTTTGGGCCAAGAGCCGACTTTTGGACCATCCTGTAAAGACGTTTTCCAGAGGTCTGCCAATGCTATATGTTAGGACCCAGAATATTCTTATTCCGGGTCCACCCCCACAAGCCCGGGGTGGTATTGCAGCATGTCAATTTGGCCACTTTTTAGCTGGGACCCTCCCCCACTGGTCTCAACCCTGGGGAGACCAGTCCTCCTCAGTCCTGGACCAAGCTGCCCCCTGATAGGCCTGTACTCACTGAGTTTGGCCTTTTGCCTTAAAACACATTTATTCACACTGGCTTTTAACACTTTTAACACTCATTAGCACTTTTTTAATGCTTTTTACGGTTTTATCGTTTACATAAATTGTAAATTGTTATGCACTTTTGTCTCCTTTAGTGTTGTAAACGGTTCTATAAACAACAAGCAAAGACCTACTGCATGGATTAATGTCATTTGGTTTGTCGATGGAACATAACAGTCCGGTCTTCCTATACCTTGTACCATACACTGCAAAAAATGATAAATACAAGGTAATAATTGCTTTAATCTAGTGGTTTTTGACTTATTAGGACAAAGCAGTTTTTATTTCAAGAACTGTTTTGCGTTATTTCCTCATTCCAAAGCACACTTTCAATCAATCAACTTTTATATGTAGAGCGCCTTTCCTCCACAAGGCAACACAAAACGCCTCACTACCCACGTCACTTCAGGCATAAAATCCACTAACATTACAATGCAGTGTGTGGTGTTAAAGTGTACGTTTTCTGTTTTTCTCCAGAGTTCTAAAGATGTTTACCAAAAGCCTTC
Source organism: Knipowitschia caucasica (assembly GCA_964034765.1). Taxonomy (NCBI): domain Eukaryota; kingdom Metazoa; phylum Chordata; class Actinopteri; order Gobiiformes; family Gobiidae; genus Knipowitschia; species Knipowitschia caucasica. Next base: position 3,302,025 of record OZ035826.1, read on the forward strand.
TCTTGACCTTGAGCAGACGTCTCTCTCTCAGTTGAGTTTAAGCAGTTGTCACCTGCAGGAGACGCAGTAACTCAGTGTTATTGCCCCGACGCTCTCAGCCTGATATGATCGTGTGCGTTATTGTGTTGTGGATTGTTGTGATGTCAATGCTGCAGTGAGTCGTGAGGTTGAGTGACGAGAGAAGAGATGACACTTGGTTTTATATGAAAGAAAGACTGTTATAATTATACAGTGTTGTTGGTAGAGGAGGGTGTGTTGGACAAAAAGGGTGATGGTCCGGGACACACAACAGTCAGCTACGTTTATGGACATTTTTGGACATTGGTCTCTGCTCCTTATGGACCAATGGCTCTATGTGTTTTCTATCATTGCACTTCTTGTATTTGAACTGTTCGATTCTCTAATCTGTGTTGGCCAATTCAACGGTTTGGTATTTTTGTCATGAAAACGTATACGGATAATCCTGGAAACCTCTGTGCACGTTTTAAGAATGTAAATGTATAATGTATTCTTCCATTAACATTTAAATGTGTTGATTGATTGGTATTTGAGTTTATTGAGCGTGGCTAGCTCCGATAGCTTCTCTCACAGAGACAGTAGTGACGTAGCCTGTCGTGACGAAATTACAAGCAGAGAGTGCGTTGCCAAAGGGCAGTGGTCATTATTGTTTTGAGAGTCTGTTATCAAGAAATACTGATCGGTAGAACGTTTGGAGATGACGTTCAAATCAATGGAGCGTTCTCCTGCTGCTGTGAGGAGCCGTGTGATATATATACTGTATATATATATAAATATATATATGTGCAGATGTTGGGGTCTTCCACTCATGCTCTTTCATTTTTCTTTGCAGTCATTTGGAGAACGTGGTGTTCGACTGCGGCTGTGGAATCCGCTGGATACAGCTGTGGCAGCAGCGTGGAGAGGCCGGACTCCACACACAACAACTCTACTGCAAGAACGGAGCCTCGGAGATCCCCCTTCACAACATGTACATCAACAACTGTGGTAAGTCTGATCTTTCAGAGGTTTATGCTAATTTCATTAACCATTCTTTTCACCTGCACTCAGCCTCATGTCGCACTGCTTCACTCACTTTTATTTTTATTGTACGTGTTATATATTACTCTAAAAATACTGTATTTTATTTACCTTTTTTCACTAAAAGGAGCAGTGTTTAAAAATGTGGCCAAAAGTGGTACTGCAGCCTCTCCCACTCTCCCTGACTCAGGTTGCCAGATATGCAGACGAATCCAGCTGGGACCATAACAGCTGAATAGACAAGAGTTTTGTCAACAACAAATCTATAACCAACACCTTTTTCACAAAGATAGAAATCCTGGTTTTATTCCTTGTTTTGTCGTTAATGATTTGAGAATCATAACGAGACCTTTTTTAGTTCTGCGCCACATGGTACTTTACCAGTGAGATTAGCTCCACGCGGTGAGTTCTGGCGCCCGGATCACAGACTTTCTGATTGGTGAAACGGTGGAGGGCGGGACATCGAAATGAAAACAATAACAAGATTTAGAGGCTGGAAAAGTAATTTAGAAATTCAAATATCTCTGAACTACTGTTATCAGTTAAAGAAGGATTGGAAAAGAGCAGTTTATTATTGTGGGGCGACAGTAGCTCAGTTGGTCGAGCATTGGCCTTAAGGCCAGAAGGTCGTGGGTTCATTCCCACCTCTGCACCTTCTCCACCGACTCCCACTGATGACTGCTGTCGTTGTGTCCTTGGGCAAGGCACTTAACCCCACTTTGCCCAAAGCCCCCACTGAAAGATCAAGGCTATGCTCACACTCAGAGAGCAGCCGTCCTCCTGTGGACTCACCACCTGCAGAGGGTCAGTGAGGGGCTGGTGCTATGAGACTTGGGTGGCATCTCTGACTGCCACCCCCCTGACCCAGAAATGGATTAAAGGGTAGAAAATGGATGGATGGATGGATGTTTATTATTGTGACAGATTATGGCCCTTTAATGATGACAGATTAGGGCCCTTTAATGATGACAGATTAGGGCCCTTTAATGATGACAGATTAGGGCCCTTTAATGATGACAGATTAGGGCCCTTTAATGATGACACATTAGGGCCCTTTAATGATGACAGATTAGGGCCCTTTAATGATGACAGATTAGGGCCCTTTAATGATGACAGATTAGGGCCCTCATTAGGGCCCTTTAATGATGACAGATTAAGGCCCTCATTAGGGCCCTTTAATGATGACAGATTAAGGCCCTCATTAGGGCCCTTTAATGATGACAGATTAGGGCCCTCATTAGGGCCCTTTAATGATGACAGATTAGGGCCCTATATATATTGCATATATTCCATATATTTTAGCGTGTGCACTTGTTTGTGTATCTGTGGATGGAAGTGTGGCTGGTGTCTCCCAAAACATGCTCCATGGTTAAGATGCTCCGATGGTAATGAATGATGGTTACAGGAGGTAGGTCTTGATGAAGTCTGGACGCTCTTGGCTACGCTCGGTCATGAGTATTATCGGACACAGGTGGTGTAAACATGGATGTTCTTTTTATACAATTCAGAAAATAAAAGTTTATTATTCCTCCTTCTGTTTTTTTGGCAAATTGCACCTGCATAAATGTTCTATTACAAACTGTATTACAATATTTCCCAAAGCTGGATTTTTGTCAAACCTTTTTACAAAACATTTTCTACTAATTAAATCTGCCATTCATGAGACGGCTGTAAAGTGCCAAACTGTGGTTGTGTCCTTAGGCAAGACACTTCCCCCACAGTAGAATGAGTCTGGTGTGTTTGTGAATGGTTGGTGGTGGTGGGAGGGGCCAATGGCACAGACTGGTTGCCTCGCTTCTGTCAGTGTGCCCCAGGGCAGCTGTGGCTACAGTAGTAGTTTATCACAGCTGTGTTTGGAGAGAAAGAATATTGACATGTGACTTTGAGTGTCCAGAAAAGTGCTAAACCCAATGCATTATTACTATTAGTTTAGGTTTACCATAGACACCATAATCATAGGCTTTGTATTAATTCTGCTTATTCTACGGCTCTTCAAAACGTTCTACCAGTCAGTATTTCTTTACAACAGACTTTCAAATCAATAATGACCGCTGCCCATTGACAACTCACTCTGTGTTTGTATTTCAGGTGTGTAAAGATCACTCCGCAAGTAGTTCCGGCCACTTTGTCAACAAACTTTTCAGCAACTGTCACTACTTTTGTGTCTGCGAGAGAAGCTCAATCAACATAAACTAAATTATACATTTTATATTACTATAAACTATTATATTACTATAAATCATAAACACAAATAACAATCAATCACCACATTTAAATGTTAATGAGACAAAACATCATACATCCTTGACACACATGCAAAGAGGTTTTTATGACAAAAATGCTGTTTAAATGCAACAGCGGTAAACCCGGAAGTAACCGTTAACATTAATAAAACATTTTAGAACGCATTTGCAGAGGACCTGGTTATAGATTTAGGTTCACTTTTTATTTGGGTCACTCAGTGCTGATTTTCACAATTCTTTGTTCAGTTTTCATGTAGTTCCAGAGAGTTCTAGTGTTGAAGTAGCTAGCCTAACTCATACTCATACATTAGTTACAACAGTTTGAGGTTAATTATGGGCAGAGATGTGGCCGTCCCTGGTGTGGTCTCCTGCACTGTCACAAACACAGGAGGCGAGAGGCGAGAGGCGGGAGGCAGTGGAGAGTGAAAAGAGAAGAGACAGAGCGGGAGGAGCGCGGGTGAAAGGTGGAATAGGAAGGACGCTGGAGTGGGAGAGTGTGTGTGTGTGTGTGTGTGTGAGTGTGTGAGTGTGTGTGTGAGTGTGTGCACTTGTTTTCAACTCCTGGTGGGTTCCATAACCTGAGATTCCACTCACGTCATGGGGACTGGTTTTACGTGGTGGGGCCCGAACACCGGACCCCACTGGTCCAAGCTTAATAATCAATGGGTAATGCTTTTCTAACGGTCCTTATGCAGTCTCTGTAAAAATATGGAAAGGACCCCTGGAGGTTTACTTTCCTGAAAAAAGTGTGTTATGTGTCGGAACCCTGGTGGTGGGTTGCGGGATATCAAGGAGGGGCACACTGGGGCAATTTCAGTCCAGCAGGCTGGAGCCAATCATGGAGCAGCACAACAGAGGAAATCAGGTGTCAGGCTAGAAAAAGGTGCAAGTGTGTGGTTCATTAGGCTGCAAGAAATCATGGAGGAGCACACTGAAGCGCACGCTTACAAACCACTGGTAAGTGCTGACTACAAGTCATGACTTCAAATTGTTATATAGAATGATTACAAATTATTTGTTGTTTGTGCAGCTTAGTCAAGAGTCCCTAATTGATGAAGTCGACTCAGATTCTGACGATTTAACTGTCAAGAAGAAACCTGTAAAAAAGTATGGAAAAAGAAAAATCAAAAACACTTTTCTTCAAGACTCGGAAAGTGACGAACCAAAGGCAAATAAGATTGTTATCATGCAGCTGCAAAAGAAGAAAAATGGGGGGCGAGTATACAGCAAGAGACACTTCTGCCTCTACTGTTCAATGTCCTGCCACAAAATGTCCCGTCATTTGACTAGAAAACATGGAAATGAAAGTGACGTAGCCAGAGCATTGGCTCTACCTGTGAAATCTAAAGCACGTAAACTTCAGTTTGATTTGATCAGGAATAGTGGAAACCGTGAGCACAATTTTGAGGTTTTAAAGGCCGGCATTGGAACTTTAGTCCCAGCTAAACAGCCAAATTGCCCAGTTAAATCCAGTGAGTTTTTGCACTGTATAGACTGTGGGGCATTGCTTAAGCGAAAGTCGCTGTGGAGGCATGTGGCCAGGTGCCGGCTTTCACAGAAAGATGCCCAGGCTAAACCAGGTAGAAGTAGGGTCCAGTCCCTCTGCTCCCTAGCCCAGCCTGTACCGGAGGGCATCAGCAAAAAGCTGTGGTCTTTAATTTCGGCAATGCATCAGGATGAGGTCACGGGTGTTGTCAAAGCAGAAAAGGGGATTCTGAGACTCGGAGAGCACCTGTACTTAAAACACGGGCATGATAAGACAAAGCATGATTACATTAGGCAGAAAATGAGAGAAGTCGGTAGGTTAATTAACGAAGCAAAAACCGCAGGGAAACTGAAAACAATTAAGGATTTCTTTATTCCTTCCAACTTTAACCATGTGATTGATGCAGTCAGGTCTGTGGCTGGATATGATGAGGAAACAAATCAATACAAGACTCCATCCTTGGCCCTCAAACTCGGCCATAGCCTCAGAAAGCTAGCAGATATTCTTGAATGTGACTCAAAAATGGAGCATTGTGTTGATGAACTATTTATTAAAAACCTCCAACGAAGCCGGCTGCTTTTTGAGAAGAGGTGGGACGTCTGTGTTTCTTCTGCTGCCCTACAGACCCTCCGGCAAGCCAAGTGGAACACTCCGGACCTGCTCCCTCTGACTGAGGACGTTAGAGCCATGCATGCACATATTGAGGTATGTCGACCTGAATATGTGCAAACCCTAATAAGTGAGCCAACGTCTAAGCATTGGTCTAAACTGGCAGTTTTGACTCTTTGTGAGGTCATCATTTTCAATCGAAGAAGGGAAGGTGAGGTTTCAAAGATGCCACTGACAGCCTTTACCTTAAGAAGTAAGACTGGGATCCATTCTGACATTGCTCTGGGACTGTCCCAACTTGAGAAAAAGCTGTGTCAGCATTTTCAACGCATTGAAATTAAAGGGAAAAGAAGTCGGAAAGTGCCGGTTCTTTTGACTCCTGAAATGATTGCTTCGATGGAGGTGCTGGTGGAGAACAGAAGGGCCTGTTCCATCTCTGACCATAACCCATACTTCTTTTCCCGCCCGGGCGCAGACACCCACATCAGGGGATCAGACTCCCTACGCCAGGTAGCCAAAGAATGTGGTGCGGTGCATCCAGAGATGCTATCCTCAACCAAACTTAGAAAGCACATAGCTACTATGTCTACAGTTCTCAATATGAAAGAGAATGAGATGGACATACTTGCCAACTTCCTCGGCCATGACATTCGCATCCACAGGCAATATTACAGACTACCAGAGGGGACACTGGAGCTGGCCAAAATCAGCAAAGTGTTGATGGCCATGGAGCAGGGAAGAGTGACGGAATTCGAAGGAAAGAGCCTCGACCAGATACAAATTGAGCCTGAAGGTAATTCTTGATATTATTAAAATATGTATGATTTTTTTCCCCTAAAGGCCACTTGTATTTTTATTTTCTGTGCGACAGGGAGAGCAGTAGAGATCCTCTCACAAACGGACGGGCTAAAAGAAACTTCAAGCGGAGAACCTTCAACCATTCATCCAGATGCACCCCATGGTAGTGGCAGTGCCCCTTCTGGTAAGTGTACCAGGTGGGGGATTACAGCCAGGCTGCTTGGTCCTCACCCTGGGAGTGTATATTGCTAATATATTTTTATTTCTCTCCCTAGAACGTGTAAGAAAGCCATGGTCTGCATCTGAGGTGAAGGCTGTGGAGAAGACCATGACACCTTTCATACAGACTGGAAAGGTCCCTGGGAAGTCTCACTGCCTGGCCTGCATTAATGCCTCACCAGATGACCTTAGACATCGGACATGGAGTGGCATTAAATTCTATGTCAAAAATAGAATCACTGCAATTCGAAAACAAAATCTAAAATAAAATTCCTTTAAAATAGTTGTTTGGTTTCTATTGACTGTTTTGTATTACTTAAAGTCTTGGTAAAAAAAGATTATGTCTATGGGTCCCATTCTGAACGGCCCTGTCAAAGGGACCCACCAGGTAACAAAAACGTGTATGTGTGAGTGTGTGTGTGTGTGAGTGGGAGAGGATCTGAGGAGGAGTGACAGGGTTAGGGGTGCATATAATCTGCACTGGTGACTCATGCCGGTGACATCCTGTGTGTGTGTGTGTGTGTGTGTGTGTGTGTGTGTGTGTGTGTGTGTGTGTGTGTGTGTGTGTGTCTCTACATTAATGAAAAGTGATTAATTGATTTGGTGTGTAACTCTGCAGAGACACAGACAGGAGCTGATTGGTCCAGAAGGGTGACAATGCTACACAATACTGGAATTACAAACTTGATAAAGCATTTTCAGTATCACAGTCAAAATTAATTTTAATGTTACCACAAAGTTTCATTAGCCTGGTCTTACCATACCATCGTACTTATTTCATTTAGTACTAAGGTCTGGATTTGCTCTTTAACAGGTGGGAGGGGTTAACTTGGGTGCATTTACCGTGACGTATGTAATGAGCCTGAGTGTGTGAGGAATTTAGCCTAGCTTTAGCATGTAGCCTAGCTTTAGCCATCTCCTTTGCCACTAACGGAGCCCGTGGGGAGCAGAGCCACAACATCTTTGCTTCAATGACATTTACTAAACATTCCTCTTGCTCCGGCTTCAGTTTCTTGATATTTGGATTGAACCAGAACAGATTATTTTACTATCGCATTCTCCGACAAACTACAACCAGCAAATTCAGCACAAACTCTTGACGTCACCGACACCGACCTACAACACCCGCCTCCCCCACTCTCTGATTGGTCGGAGGGGATTCAACCGAGGAAACTGCAGCCACTAGGATCAGACCCAGACGTACATGTAGGAAATGACCATGGACCAGAGTTTACACATGGTAAGACCAGGATTGTTTTTTTATTGGACTGCAAATTTCACTGCAAATCCATTACATCCAATTTCACATTAACATTATGGTTTGAAAAGTCAGTTTAAAAGTAAATGTGAGGTTGTTTTGCAGTGTGGTAAACAGGCTGATATTTCTGCTTTTGTTTATGTAAAGATTGTGTGCATTAAGAGACCGTAGCCATGACTGCGCCGCATTTCTCAATCATAATAAAGCAGTTAGGACAAAGACACTTTACATTTAAAAGAATTTCTGAAATGTAGCTATCAGAAAGTTGTAAGTTTCTCTCTCTCTCTCTCTCGTTCTCTACAGGAGTTTCTTTGTGGCTGCAATCTACACTTTTCTCTCACATTGAGCCAATATCCACACGTAGTCGGGTATTTTTGAAACCGTATATATCCCCCTTTCTGTTTATAATATATTTTTTATCCACACATAACCGAACATCTGTGTTTTCAATCAAACTTGAACGTCATCCGATGTCCTGCGTTGGGAAAAAAAGCAGGGGAGAAGTGACGGGACGCACACATGGATCTATAATGGATCTATAATAATAACTAGATAGGGTATTACTAGCTTATAGCTGTCCCACCCACTGCAAACTAAATGCACCCGTGAAGTCCCATGCACTGCTGAGCACAAGCCATTCATTTGAATAGGGCGCCATCTTGGATCACCGGGGCTTGGACGTACACTAATTTCCAGAGTTTAAGGCAGTAAGATCCATGGATCCTACTGCCAGACAGAGGTTGCAGATTTGTTGCCGTTTTGGCGCATATTAAGGCGTTCGAAAACACTAAACACGCAAATGCATAAACTGAGGTTTCAAAAATCTTCCATTTGCCTGGAGTTTTTTTGAATATTTGTTTATGATGTGTTTTCATGTGGATGACAGGTCCAAACAAAGAACAATATCTTCGTTTTAGCAGATACCTGGCTACATGTGGACGAGGCCTTAGATGATAAACTCATGTGGTAAAACGTTTACTTGCGGTGACCAATCAGAGGCTGCTGCTTACCGTTTAACTCAATTCTTCTTCCGATATAGGTTCATTAAGCCGCTTCCAACATCAAAATGCTATGTTCAGTAAATATCTTATGTGCTTCTGGGTTTTGCTCTGTCAGTCTTGTCTGACCTGTGTCGTTTTGGTCACGGATCCTCCTGCTTTTCGATCAGGATGTTTTCAATCTGAATTACACAGTCCCCAACAAAGGGTTTTGTGGCAGTGGAAGTCATCCGATTTCAAAACACCATAAAATCCAACACAGTGGGATTTCAAATGGCACTGGCTCTGTGGACAGGGCGTATCTCCTCTGCATCGGAACAGACAAGACTTGTGCAGGTGAAAGTTATTCAAGATTCCCATTCACCGGACCATGGCTGAGTGTGCGTCTGGGAGTGACAATTGTAGAGCAGAGAAGAGCGACAAATGTTCACTTGGTGACTATGTGTACTGTGATTTTTACAGGCTCACTCTTCAAAGCCGTCTCATTCAGAAATGGGCGTATGGGGCACACCAAAATAATCTATTTGCGGCCATTTTCTAAGATGGCTGATGTTCATCGAGTGAGGACAATCATTGGATAGAATATGTGTATATTTTCATGGTAAAACCCAGGTATTGGGGTTGTGTGTTGTTTTATTCACAAAAGTTGGAATAAAACTTTGGAAATGTGGTAAAGGGTTTATGGCAAATAGGTCCTAGTTGACCGGTCAGATCTAAAAAATATATGCTAATTTACTGTAACTCCTTGACCACAAAGACATAGGCGTAAAATCGTTTCTCTTCCTGAATTAGTTGAGATATTTAGATAGCTATTGAAAAGTTAAGTAATCGGACGTTTACAGCAGTAAAACTCTTGGTTACAGATCATTTAGTAGATTTAATGTAGAACCCCAATCTCTGGGTTCTACCATGGAAATATGCATATACTCGATCCGATAAATGCCCTCTGAATCTCAACCGGAGGCACCCGCCATCTTTAAAAATGGCTGCCATCTTGAATTTTTTTTTCATGGCCAAAAAACGTTTCTGATTAAGAGAGCTTTGAAGAGTTTGTCTGCCAAATATCACGTGTCAAGAGAATAATTCCTCTGAAATATGCACTTTATCTACTGCACTACGAGAACCTCTCAATGTGTAATGTGCAATTATTATATTATAATAATAATTATTCAGGCATCATGACTTTTTTCTACAGCTGAAAGAATATTAGGTCAAATCATATTTAAAATCCTACAACTTTTCCTTGCTTAAAGACCTTATGACGGGTTTGATTTATTTAGAAATAGAGTTTTAATACCATTTTATATTAGAAGAGAACTACTAAAGGTTTCAAAATCAGTTGTTTTTTTGGTCTGATCCCCTCAAATCGTAATAACCCCATAGCAACGCCCTTAGAGACGAAAAAACTTCACAGCCCTTGGTGACGTCAGAGTGGGTACGTTTCAACGCTGTAAGTTGTTTACAATTTGGTATTCGTTCTTTTTTCGTGGATATTCAAGATGACAAGGCCGTGTACAGCGAGTATGATATTATTACTAGAATGTCATATTTCGTTGTCACTGAGATAGTCCAGTGGTTGTGTCGATCAATGGTGTAGGTTTGGTTCCAATCTTGGTGGGGACATTAACTACGACCCGAGTCTACACCCATTGACACGGGGTCCAGAGTTTCTCCCCCAGAATTTGTGGTGTAATCACACACTATATTTGCAATAGTGTGTTGCCTTCTATACTAAACTCAGCTGTAGACTGAATGAGAAGCAGTTAAGGATTTTTTCTAATAGTTAAAACAAAATCAATTGGATCAGAGCTTCTGAGTTTTGTGTTGCGTTCATTCTATACTGACTTAAACCTAATTCAAATCTACATAATAGCCCTCACCTGAGGCTCTAACAGTTCAGGAACTGCTCTCGATACTTGAAATAAATCATGCTCTGATCTTTCAATTTCCTATAATAAATAAAAACAGAGGAGAAAATATTGAATTAGAATCTACAGTGAGTAGCTCACTACATTGTTTGACATATACAATCAATCTCTAAAAACAATTCATAGTCCCATGCATACCTACAAAATTCCAACCTCACCTGATGCACTGAAGGGCCTGTTGCTTCTACCTCAACATTCCCTATATTGTTCTCTCTTGTTGGTTGAGTTTCCTATGTATGTTAACAGAAGATTAATCATCACAATTCATAATTTGCTATTACTTGTGCTTTCTCTTACTTACTTTCCAACTGTTAAAAAAGCTCCTGATATCTTTTATCTTTTTTTGTGGAGGTGGCATTTTTTCTAAATTATATAAGAAGGTATAGACAATCAAAAACAGACATTCATATACATGAACTGCAGAATCATTTATATAACTTGGCCAATGTCAAAAGTTACATAGTATTTCTCAATACCATGAGTTAACAAGAGTTTGGCAATAAGTAACAGTGTGGATTTTTCTATATTTTCTTTTTTTTTATTCCACTCACAACCCAAAAAGGCAAGTAATGACTCACAGGGCTCTTAAGTATGCAAAATAAAAACTTAAATGACCTGTTGTGGTGTGTTTTGCGCACAACCAGCATGCATCGTTAACGCAATGGAAAATTTAGGTATCCGAGCTTTAATTTCGGGAGCGCTGGTTGCGCTTTGGGAAGAGTCAGGGGAGAGACATGTCAGAGACACAGGGGAGAAACGGGGAAGATACGAGGGAGACCCGCACTTGCAACATGGTTCTGTCTGCATATGGTCCGAGCTCGGTACCATGTTAGAGCTGTGCTTTCACTGAGCGCCGCGGCTGTCATTACAAAGCGGCAGCAGCTGCACCAGGACGTGCACATTCGAGTGCATCGCTTGAATGTGCTTAGAGCAAATAACAGCAAGTGCCCGCTGTCACACATTTCACAGAAATTACATTATCAGCAGATAAAGGTTGTAAATCGTGGATCCGTGGAATATTTTCATCCCTAGTTTATCCTGATTCACACAACACACCCACTTATACATTTTGGATAGTGGACTTTATTGGAGCCAGTTCTGTTCTGTCTCTGTGCCGTGTGAGCTCCTCGGGACATTAAACAGTGCGCTGACAGATTAGAAATAACGTAAGTACTTTGAATGGTAATAGATCTACAGTACTTTCCTCTGATTACTCACGTGCTACAACGCTCAGGGAACGAAAAAAAACACTTGCTTCACGCTGGCTAACTTTTAAAAATTAAACAGTCGCTCAGTGCTTCAGTTTGGCGCTGAAGAAGACAGCCAATCACTGCAGAGAACGGAACGGGTCACGTGCTGCTGCTGCTGCTGTTGCTCTGGAGGCGAGGAGGAGGCGCGACGTATGCACAAACAGAAGACATGTGTCCCGGACCGTCCGGGTCACGGGACATCATGTCATTTTGGTGGGGACTTTTTAGTCCTCACCAAATATTGGTGGGGACATGTCCCCATGGTCCCCACGCAAACCTACGCCCTTGCACGTGATACATCATTTTAAAGTGTTTGAGTTTACGCACGCAACCGTCACGTCGGGTAGAGTGACGGGCGCTGACGCGTCCGTCACGCACCGCCACCACTTGCATTCACCATTGTGAAAGCAATAGGCCCTTACCCCGTTCGGGGCTCGGGCCTAATAAATAAATAAATAAACAAGGAATTTTTTTTTGACGTCTCGAGCAAAAACAATATAGGTTTCAATGGCACCTGATACATCATTTTAAAGTGTTTGAGTTTACGCACGCAACCGTCACGTTGTGGTGAGTGACGGGCTCTGACGCGTCCGTCACGCACCGCTACCACTTGCATTCACCATTGTGAAAGCAATAGGCCCTTACCCCGTTCGGGGCTCGGGCCTAAATATGAATGCCACTATAGGCCATGTGCTAGTTCATGAAAGAGGTCTAGAATTTGACTTTCGTTCCAGGATTGTGGGAAATACTTTTTTTGCTTTATGCAAAATAGTTACAGTTAGCCGCAAAAAAAATCCACAAACAGAATTCCTGTTTGTGGATTTTTTTTCCTGTTTCCGGAAAAAAATGTCAGAGTTGTGGTTTTGATTGAAAATTTGACATTTTAGCCTGATGTACCATGATTGGAGGTTTCTCATTGCAGAACTACCTATTTAAAGCTGCACTAACTGCCTTTATTTTTGTATTCATTACGAAAATGCTATCCATGTCCGTGTAGGGCATTGGGATATACATCATTTTGAAGAAAAAGTAGCGCAGATTTGTGCTGGCGTGACATTATATTTTAGATCGAGTTTTGATGAAACAAGGAAGAGAATGTGTTTCGGGTCGCAGATTGTGACCAATCACAACGGACCACTAGCCCCCACTTTCGTGAGAAATCTACAGGTCCATTAGCATAGACGGCTGAGTTAGCACAACAAGACGAGGAGCTAACCTGAAGCTTCGTGTCTTCGTCACCGGTTACTGCTTACACAGCGTGACAGCCATCCAAAAGAAAGCCCCGTTCCTCCGCTCTTCCCGGTTCTATCGTTCTATGGTCACGCCATCCACGTGCAAGTCCATATTCGTGTATTATCCATATTGGGAGACGCTAACTCCGTCCCAACAGTGGGTGTGTGTGGGGGGCGATAGCTTCGTGGGTGCGGGGAGGGGAGCAGAAAGAGAGAGGCCAGCGGGTCCACGGCTTCAAAATCCCAAAGTCAGTTAGTGCAGCTTTAATCAAAAACCAAATTACTTGGCCATAGAGATCACACCAAAATGTATGTATTCCTGGAATATTACTATTATTGAAGAAATATTTGAATATCCAAAATTATTATGAAAAACGATGACATTCAAATTTGGGCACTAAACTGGAAAAACTACCATAAACTGATTTTATGTCTAATGATTGTTGACTTTCCTTCAAATACCTAAAAGATGATGCTCAGCATGGTCAGGATGGTCAGCATGGGCGTGGCATGAACAGCATGGGCGTGACATTTTCAGCATGGTCAGCATGGGCGTGGTATGGTCAGAATGGGTGTGGCATGTTCAGCATGGTCAGTCAGTCAATGATTATTATAGTAATGTATAATTGGGCACAATAATCATTAATGTATAGTCATTGTTGTCATCAGTGGCAGAGCAAGAAACTTTTTGAGGGGTGCGTCTGCAAAGGAATTTTAGGCTAATCATTGATTTTTTTTTTATACCAAATCAAGCAAGGGGACATAGATTGACACAAATATTTATTATTTTGTTTTTGGATTTCTCACCAGGTAGGCGTAAGGCACAATGTTGGATGGAAATAGGTAGCTAGGCTACGCTAAAGAAGGGAGCGACAGTGGCTCAGTTGATAGAGCATTGGCCTTTAGGCCTGAAAGTCGTGGGTTCGTTTCCCACCTCGACACCTTCTCCACCGACTCCCACTGATACCTGCTGTCATTGTGTCCTTGGACAAGACACTTAAACCCACTTTACCTGAAGCCCCCACTGAAAGATCTCAGCTCCTGTGGACTCAGCACCTGCAGGAGGATCAGTGAGGGGAAGAAATGGACAAAGTATTTTTCTAGCTACCCCATGGCAATGGGGTGTCCTATTTACGCCCATGTTTATAGCATTTCTCTATCAATATTTATATTTCTTAATGTTCAAATCTGTTTATGAACTGCCTGCTTGATCATCCTACCGGGATTTAAAATCTTATCACATTTCTCTGCAGTTGTTGGTAGAACTTCCTGCTACTGCTATTCTAGTTCGTTCATGTGTCTGAGGAGAACGAGCTGGAATACTGGTGGGTTATCATGTCGACTGGTGTGAGCGCAACCACTTGTGCTTGAACACCAGTAAGACTAAGGAGATGGTACCTGTGCTAACACCAGGAAGACCAAGGAGATGGTACCTGTGCTAACACCAGGAAGACCAAGGAGATGGTACCTGTGCTAACACCAGGAAGACCAAGGAGATGGTACCTGTGCTAACACCAGGAAGACCAAGGAGATGGTACCTGTGCTAACACCAGTAAGACCAAGGAAATGGTACCTGTTCTAACACCAGGAAGACCAAGCTACCATATTTCCATCCAGCATTGTGCCTTAGGCCTACCTCGTGAGAAATTGAAAAACAAAATAAAAAACATCTGTGTCAATCTATGTACCTTTGCTTGATTTGGCATTAAAAAAATTAGCCTAACATTCCTTTGCAGACGCACCCCTCAAAAAGTTTCTTGCTCTGCCACTGATGACAACAATGACTATACATTAATGATTATTATGCCCAATTATACATTACTATAATAATCATTGACTGACTGACGATGCGGACCATGCCACGCCCATGCTGACCATGCCACGCCCATACTGACCATGCCACGCCCATGCTGACCATGCCACGCCCATGCCCTGCAGTCAGTCATTGTTCATTGCACATCATGTTGCATCCATTGATTGATAAATGATGATTATGATAACCCTCACCCTCTGCCGATCATTTAACACTAGGAGCGCCCCTAGCGGTCAACTGACCGTCACTCACTTTATTATGCTAATTAGTGTATTCAAAACAAAACGCCAGAAGTTGAAATTTTATGACTTTTACTAGGTACTTGTTGTTTATATTTTGGTGTGTTTTGGTTTTGGAAAAAGTAAAGAAAACAAGATTTACACGTATTTTAACTTTTCTAAACCACAGCCCTTTCTGCTGCCCCATGGAGATACATGGCGCAGGGGCGACTGTTGTCATAGTAACCTTTCCCGGGGGTTTTTCGCGCCTTATAAAAATGTATCAATATGTTGTCATTAGACTCTAAAGGGACTTGAGTTTTTTGATTATTATTTGGGAGAGAGAGAGGAGTACAAAATGAATAGAGCTGCAAGTACACGGTATGAAGCCCTGACAGCAATGGTGTAGGTTTGGTTCCAATCTTGGTGGGGACATTGACTACGACCCGAGTCTACACCCATTGACACGGGGTCCAGAGTTTCTCCCCCAGAATTTGTTGTGTAATCACACACTATATTTGCAATAGTGTGTTGCCTTCTATACTAAACTCAGCTGTAGACTGAATGAGAAGCAGTTAAGGATTTTTTCTAATAGTTAAAACAAAATCAATTGGATCAGAGCTTCTGAGTTTTGTGTTGCGTTCATTCTATACTGACTTAAACCTAATTCAAATCTACATAATAGCCCTCACCTGAGGCTCTAACAGTTCAGGAACTGCTCTCGATACTTGAAATAAATCATGCTCTGATCTTTCAATTTCCTATAATAAATAAAAACAGAGGAGAAAATATTGAATTAGAATCTACAGTGAGTAGCTCACTACATTGTTTGACATATACAATCAATCTCTAAAAACAATTCATAGTCCCATGCATACCTACAAAATTCCAACCTCGCCTGATGCACTGAAGGGCCTGTTGCTTCTACCTCAACATTCCCTATATTGTTCTCTTTTGTTGGTTGAGTTTCCTATGTATGTTAACAGAAGATTAATCATCACAATTCATAATTTGCTGTTACTTGTGCTTTCTCTTACTTACTTTCCAACTGTTAAAAAAGCTCCTGATATCTTTTATCTTTTTTTGTGGAGGTGGCATTTTTTCTAAATTATATAAGAAGGTATAGACAATCAAAAACAGACATTCATATACATGAACTGCAGAATCATTTATATAACTTGGCCAATGTCAAAAGTTACATAGTATTTCTCAATACCATGAGTTAACAAGAGTTTGGCAATAAGTAACAGTGTGGATTTTTCTATATTTTCTTTTTTTTTATTCCACTCACAACCCAAAAAGGCAAGTAATGACTCACAGGGCTCTTAAGTATGCAAAATAAAAACTTAAATGACCTGTTGTGGTGTGTTTTGCGCACAACCAGCATGCATCGTTAACGCAATGGAAAATTTAGGTATCCGAGCTTTAATTTCGGGAGCGCTGGTTGCGCTTTGGGAAGAGTCAGGGGGAGAGACATGTCAGAGGACACAGGGGAGAAACGGGGAAGATACGAGGGAGACCCGCACTTGCAACATGGTTCTGTCTGCATATGGTCCGAGCTCGGTACCATGTTAGAGCTGTGCTTTCACTGAGCGCCGCGGCTGTCATTACAAAGCGGCAGCAGCTGCACCAGGACGTGCACATTCGAGTGCATCGCTTGAATGTGCTTAGAGCAAATAACAGCAAGTGCCCGCTGTCACACATTTCACAGAAATTACATTATCAGCAGATAAAGGTTGTACATCGTGGATCCGTGGAATATTTTCATCCCTAGTTTATCCTGATTCACACAACACACCCACTTATACATTTTGGATAGTAAGAGCACAATAAGTATTTTTTCAGCCTTTCAACCAACCTGTTTCTTTATTGGAGCCAGTTCTGTTCTGTCTCTGTGCCGTGTGAGCTCCTCGGAACATTAAACAGTGCGCTGACAGATTAGAAATAACGTAAGTACTTTGAATGGTAATAGATCTACAGTACTTTCCTCTGATTACTCACGTGCTACAACGCTCAGGGAACAAAAAAAAACACTTGCTTCACGCTGGCTAACTTTTAAAAATTAAACAGTTGCTCAGTGCTTCAGTTTGGCGCTGAAGAAGACAGCCAATCACTGCAGAGAACGGAACGGGTCACGTGCTGCTGCTGCTGCTGTTGCTCTGGAGGCGAGGAGGAGGCGCGACGTGTGCACAAACAGAAGACATGTGTCCCGGACCGTCCGGGTCACGGGACATCATGTCATTTTGGTGGGGACTTTTTAGTCCTCACCAAATATTGGTGGGGACATGTCCCCATGGTCCCCACGCAAACCTACGCCCTTGGTGTCGATGCACTGCCAATCCAGATACTTGGGTTCAAATCCCACCTCAGACACATTTTCACTCTCAAAACGGCAATTTATGTGTAGTGAGCAATTGTCGCCTGTAGAGGGCAGTATTGTGTTGGGCATCAGTGGAGAGAAGAGAGAAAAGGCAGTCCTGTGGCATAGATCCATGGTTTTCAATGCATGGGCGTTACCCGCTGTGACGTCACACACAGGTTAGAGCATACAGTAGACAGCTTAAATTCATGAAAAACACGTTCTTTTTATAAAATATAGGATTTTTTTTGCCGGAATCTCTTTCAGATTGACATTGTCATGCAAATTTGATATCCACTATTTTTAAAAAAAAAACCAGTCATAAGGTCTTTAACTAGGACAATGGCTTGACAGCACAACGTTTAAACCATAGACTGTATATATTAACGGACAGAGTCACGCCTATCTCCGCCGTTCTAACTAATGGGCCAAAAAATGTGCTCTAATGGAGCAATCCAAAATGGCAGCGAGTGGTCCCGCCCACAAGAAAATTGTGAAAAAACGCATCTGCGCATGCGTCAGCCGGCGCAGCTCCATTCATTTGAACGAGAGACTTCAAAAATTCACAAGAGGTAAACTAGAGTGGACCAAAAAAATCCACCCCCCTCAGCATTGACACACATGTGGAACGGAGCTTTGGGCCAAGAGACAACTTTTGGTCCATCCTGTAAAGACGTTTTTGAGAGGTCTGCTAACGCTATATGTTAGCATTGGCTAATTCTACTTCTGGGTCCACTCCCATCGGCCCGGGGTGGTATTGCAGCATGTCAGCGCACGTCATTTTGGCCACTTTTGAGCTGGGACCCTCCCCCACTGGTTTAAACACAATATCAAGAATGTATGTGGTTGACAGATTTTGACGTAAAAATAATTATACGTTTTATTTACAGTGCACCTTGCATTTCCAGGAAACCTCAAATTGCTACAGATTAAAATACAAAACCACAAACAAAAAGCCAAAGCATCCAAAGTACATAAATACATCATAAAGAAACATGAAAGGGTTAAAAGCTCATCCTAAAATCCTCTTATTATACTTTTAAACCTGGAGATATTTCTCCATCCATCCATTTTCTTCCGCTTCATCCGTGGCTGGGTCTTGGTTGCTGTGAGCGTTGGGTGCAGCTCTGAGCGTTGGGTGCAGCTCTGAGCGTTGGGTGCAGCTCTGAGCGTTGGGTGCAGCTCTGAGCGTTGGGCGCAGCTCTGAGCGTTGGGTGCAGCTCTGAGCGTTGGGTGCAGCTCTGAGCGTTGGGTGCAGCTCTGAGCGTTGGGTGCAGCTCTGAGCGTTGGGTGCAGCTCTGAGCGTTGGGTGCAGCTCTGAGCGTTGTGCAGCTGTGAGCGTTGGGTGCAGCTCTGAGCGTTGGGTGCAGCTCTGAGCGTTGTGCAGCTCTGAGCGTTGGGTGCAGCTCTGAGCGTTGGGTGCAGCTCTGAGCGTTGTGCAGCTCTGAGCGTTGGGTGCAGCTCTGAGCGTTGTGCAGCTCTGAGCGTTGGGTGCAGCTCTGAGCGTTGGGTGTAGCTCTGAGCATTGGGTGCAGCTATGAGCGTTGGGTGCAGCTCTGAGCGTTGGGTGTAGCTCTGAGCGTTGAGGGTGTAGCTCTGAGCGTTGGGTGCAGCTCTGAGCGTTGAGGGTGTAGCTCTGAGCGTTGGGTGTAGCTCTGAGCGTTGGGTGCAGCTCTGAGCGTTGGGTGCAGCTCTGAGCGTTGGGTGTAGCTCTGAGCGTTGGGTGTAGCTCTGAGCGTTGGGTGCAGCTCTGAGCGTTGGGTGCAGCTCTGAGCGTTGGGTGTAGCTCTGAGCGTTGGGTGTAGCTCTGAGCGTTGGGTGCAGCTCTGAGCGTTGGGTGCAGCTGTAAGCGTTGGGTGCAGCTCTGATTGCGATCTCCCCAGACATAGAAATGGACTAACAAAGGGGATGAAAATGAATGAATGAATGAATGACTATTATGTGTTTGTGTCTGTGTTCAGATTTACCCGAGATCAGCGTGAGCCACAGCAGCGTCTTGGCCACGGAGGGCGATAACCTGACCATCAGCTGCAATGGGTCAGGGTCTCCACTGCCAGAGGTGGACTGGACCGTGGGGGGTCTGCACTCCATCAACACTCACCTGGTAAGACCAATATTCACCAAACGTCAAGCTCATGGTAAAAAAACAGGCATAAACAGGGGGTCATTTAGTTGGTTATTTGAACAAGGTGCTCTAACTAACGCTTATTGTTGTATTGAAATTGCTATCATGAATCAATTAGAGAGTTTAGAGTACCTCAGTTTGTCCCAGATAACGCTGCAGTAAAGCCACAAGAGCAGGCGTCTCCAAGCTTCATCAGCCAGAGAGCTACTTTCCCAAGACGAAAAAGACAGAGCTACTCCTTTAAGCGGCCGGGGAAAAATGAGGTGATACATTGGTGCGAGCGAGCCTGATAAGAGGGATTATTTATCATCACATATTCATCACCTGTGCACAAAGTATTACTAAATAATAACAATGAGTTACACATAACAAAATATTCAGTATATTATTTGATTTTTAAATGCTTTGGCGAGCTACCTGGAAGGGGGTGGCGAGCTACTTGGAAGGGAGTGGTGAGCTACCTGGAAGGGGGTGGCGAGCTACCTGGAAGAGGGTGGCAAGCTACCTGAAAGGGGGTGGCGAGCTACTTGGAAGGGGGTGGCAAGCTACCTGAAAGGGGGTGGCGAGCGACTTAGAAGGGGGTGGCGAGCTACTTGGAAGGGGGGGCGAGCTACCTGAAAGGGGGTGGCGAGCTACTTGAAAGGGGGTGGTAAGCTACCTGAAAGGGGGTGGCGAGCAACTTAGAAGGGGGTGGCGAGCTACCTGGAAGGGGGTGGTGAGCTACTTGGAAGGGGGTAGCGAGCTACCTGGAAGAGGTGGCGAGCTACCTGGAAGAGGTGGCGAGCTACCTGGAAGGGGTGGCGAGCTGCCTGGAAGGAGGTGGCGAGCTACCTGTAAGGGGTGGCGAGCTACTTGGTAAGGGGTGGCAAGCTACTGGTTGCCCCCGAGCTACAGGTTGGAGACCCCTGTAATAAAGGACATACAGTGCCTTGCGAAAGTATTCGGCCCCCTTGAAGCTTTTAACATTTTGCCACATTTCAGGCTTCAAACATAAAGATATACAATTTTATTTTTTTGTCATGTATCAACAACAAGTGGGACACAATCGTGAAGTGGAACGAAATGTATTGGATAATTTAAACTTTTTGAACAAATAAAAAACTGAAAAGTGGGGCGTGCAATATAATTGGGCCCCTTTACTTTCAGTGCAGCAAACTCAGTCCAGAAGTTCAGTGAGGATCTTTGAATGATCCAATGTTGTCCTAAATGACTGATGATGATAAATAGAATGCACCTGTGTGTAATCAAGTCTCCGTATAAATGCACCTGCTCTTTGATAGTCTCAGGGTTCTGTTTAAAGCACAGAGAGAACCATGAAGACAAAGGAACACACCAGGCAGGTCTGAGATACTGTTGTGGAGAAGTTTAAAGCCGGATTTGGATACAAAAAGATTTCCCAAGCTTTAAACATCTCAAGGAGCACTGTGCAAGCAATTATATTGAAATGGAAGGAGTATCAGACCACTGCAAATCTACCAAGACACGGCCGTCCCTCCAAACTTTCATCTCAAACAAGGAGAAGACTGATCAGAGATGCCGTCAAGAGGCCCATGGTCACTCTGGATGAACTGCAGATAACTACAGCTGAGATGGGAGAGTCTGTCCATAGGACAACAATCAGTCGTTCACTGCACAAATCTGGCCTTTATGGAAGAGTGACAAGAAGAAAGCCATTTCTCAAAGATATCCATAAAAAGTCTGGTTTAAAGTTTGCCACAAGCCACCTGGGAGACACACCAAACATGTGGAATAAGGTGCTCTGGTCAGATGAAACCAAAGCAACACAGCTCATCACCCTGAACACACCATCCCCACTGTCAAACATGGTGGTGGCAGCATCATGCTTTGGGCCTGCTTTTCTTCAGCAGGGACAGGGAAGATGGCTAAAATTGATGGGAAGATGGATGGAGCCAAATACAGGACCATTCTGTAAGAAAACCTGTTGGAGTCTGCAAAAGACCTGAGACTGGGACCGAGATTTATCTTCCAACAGGACAATGATCCAAAACATAAAGCCAAATCTACAATGGAATGGTTCACAAATAGACGTATCCAGGTGTTAGAATGGCCAAGTCAAAGTCCAGACCTGAATCCAATCAAGAATCTGTGGAAAGAGCTGAAGACTGCTGTTCACAAACGCTCTCCATCCAACCTCACTGAGCTCGAGCTGTTTTGCAAGGAAGAATGGGAAAGAATTCCAGTCTCTCGATGTGCAAAACTGATAGAGACATACCCCAAGCGACTTATAGCTGTAATTGCAGCAAAAGGTGGCGCTACAGAGTTTTAGCGCAAGGGGGCCGAATAATATTGCACGCCCCACTTTTCAGTTTTTTATTTGTTAAAAAAGTTTAAATTATCCAATAAATTTCGTTCCACTTCATGATTGTGTCCCACTTGTTGTTGATTCTTGACAAAAAATTTAATTTTTATATCTTTATGTTTGAAGCCTGAAATGTAGCGAAATGTTGAAAGGTTCAAGGGGGCCGAATACTTTCGCAAGGCACTGTACTAATGTACTTTTCCCGGAACAAAACATGTATCATTAAAAACACAACATTTACACAATTCCCTAATATTATTAATGCGCTTACTTCCCTGTTTGTGTTGATATGTATGGAAGCCCGTTTCCGCCATGTAAAAAAAAAAAAAACTATAGAAAGTCAAAATTTCGACTTTAAAAGTCAAAATTACGAGTTTTCAACTGCGCATGTGCAGTTGAAAACTCGTATGTGTTGTTGTCTGGAACGGTCTCTGGTCATCCCTGTTATAGATCCATGACCATGGGTCATCCCTGTTATAGATCCATGACCATGGGTCATCCCTGTTATAGATCCATGACCATGGGTCATCCCTGTTATAGATCCATGACCATGGGTCGTCCCTGTTATAGATCCATGACCATGGGTCATCCCTGTTATAGATCCATGACCATGGGTCATCCCTGTTATAGATCCATGACCATGGGTCATCCCTGTTATAGATCCATGACCATGGGTCATCCTCTACCTGCAGTATGTGAAGATTTTTCCTACAGACAGTGACCACATCCATGAAGTAGCAGCAATAATGTTGTGGTAGTAATCGCGTTAAAATGCAAACGGTCTCTCAGTTTATGATTAGAATCCGCTTGAGAAGCCTCTATTTAGTTTATCCTAAACGGACTGTGGAAGATTAATAATAAAACACATGCGGCTGTTCAAAGTCATTGAGCATCAACTGGTGACGTCTGGTCAGTATCACGGCTATCGATGGATGCACCAGAAATGCACTGAATGATATTGTTACTGACAGACAGAGGCAGGAGAACCACAGACAGAGGCAGAAGAACCACAGACAGAGGCAGGAGAACCACAGACAGAGGCAGGAGAACCACAGACAGAGGCAGGAGAACCACAGACAGAGGCAGGAGAACCACAGACAGAGGCAGGAGAACCACAGACAGAGGCAGGAGAACCACAGACAGAGGCAGGAGAACCACAGACAGAGGCAGGAGAACCACAGACAGAGGCAGGAGAACCACAGACAGAGGCAGGAGAACCACAGACACGGGCACTGACAATAATACCCTTTTGGAATTGCGATCAGTGCATTGAAGAGTATGTGACGTGTTTGCGTGCACGCGGGGGTGAGCTGATGGAGCGTGTGGTAAAGTTGTTGGCGTATGAGCAAGAACACAGAGACATACAGGGAATAAGTACTTTGTCTGATTATTATATTGTGACAAAATAAAGCCCACGACTCTTTTAGCAACAATCCGGAAAAATAACTCTGCAGATAACAGTGAGGGTCTTTGAAAAGGGACTTAAACCCATTATAGATGCATGAATAAAACCCTGTACTCAACACGTAGAAAGCGCATCCTTTCAGCCGTGGAAAGACTCGCTCCGTGTGGACCCTCTCAGCGCCATCGTCTGGTCAGAGTGGGGTATAGCAGATTGGATTGGAATGTCTCGATGGCTCATTTTCCTTTGATTTATTATAAAAACGTATTGCTCACATTATTTGTTACTATGTCGAAATAAGAAGTCGTTTGATTTAAATGTTGTAAATATGTAAATTGAATTTAACATAAATAAATAAAAAGACAGCTCCTCCCTGCGTCCTACGACCGCGGTCTGGGGCTTAAACAGGAAAGTTTTACAGAATCAATCAAACAACATTATTTCTGGCTACTTCAAGGATGCAGTGGTCACTGTCGGCAATATCTTCATAATCTGCAGGTAAAGGACGTCCAGAGACCGTTCCAGACAACAACACATACAAGTTTTCAACTGCACATGTGCAGTTGAAAACTTTTGACTTTCAAAGTCGAAATTTTGACTTTTAAACTCAAAATTTTGACTTTCTGTATGCTTTTTTTTTTTTTTTATATGGCGGAAACGGGCTTCCATAGATATGATATCTCCCTAAAATAGCAGTTAATATTGAAACAACTTGATTAATGGATTTGTCGCCACAGCCCTAGTTGAGTATATTACAAATACCAAAAATGGAGCAGATAGTAAGGTCATGGTACCAGTTGTGGAATGCACCAAAATATGGCTCCTACTTACTTTTGGCTGAGAAACGCAATAATATAGAAGACAACATTCAAACGTGTTTTCAATGTGTACTCTCAAGAAGCACAAATAGATGAAGGTAAAATGTTTTCATGCAGAAAAGTATTTACTTATACAATGTTTTTTCTTGGAAAGAGACATTTTCTCAATGTCAAGCTCTGAGAGAAAATGAAAGTCCCACGGGACAAAGACCCGCTAAAGATGTAGTAATCTAGTCGGCTAAACCCCAACGGAATTGCATCTCTATTAAATCCCATTCATTTAGTTTTATTTTTAGATTGTGTGCAAAGAATGTACAAGGGCAGTGTTCAGATGTGAAGTGGTAGATGGAGAGATGTAGTTTTATTCAACATTCACTCATCAGAGAGCGTCGCATAAAGCATTAGCTTAAGGCCGCAGGATATAGTGGACTGTCTATTGAGAAAAATATATGTAGAAAATATCCATAATACTGTAAAACCCCATATTTATGTGATGACTCAAAATGTATTCATTCAAGATCATTTGGGGAGCTACCTGAAAGGGGCTGGAGAGCTACTGGTAGCTCCCGGGCCACAGGTTGGAGACCCCTGT
Source organism: Knipowitschia caucasica (assembly GCA_964034765.1). Lineage (NCBI taxonomy): Eukaryota > Metazoa > Chordata > Actinopteri > Gobiiformes > Gobiidae > Knipowitschia > Knipowitschia caucasica. The sequence continues at coordinate 3,326,731 of OZ035826.1, forward strand.
TTTAATCAATGTGTCACAACCATAGACTGTAAATATTAACGGATGTGGTCACACCTTTCTCCGCCATGCCTTCTGTGGCTTTTTCAAAATGGCCGCGGGGCAGGAAAATGTGAAAATGCACATTTACGCATGCGTTAGCTGCTCTAGCCCCATTCATTTGACGAGTGCATTCAAAAGTCCACAGCAGCCAGACTAAACTGGTCCAAAAAAATAAGAATTCTCCCCTCAGCATCAACAGCATCTGGAACATAGTGTTGGACCAAGAGCCACTTTTGGACCATCCTGTAAAGACGTTTTTGAGAGGAAAGAAGACGCCATACAAAAGCATTGGGTAATTCTCTTTCCGGGTACACCCCCACCAGCAATGAGAGAGATTTCAGCTTGTTTTGGAGCCAGAACCTGCCCACACGGGTCATAACCCTGCAATTAAAACGCGTATAATTTCTAAACAGTTTTTTTTCCGTCTCTGTTTTTCCCAAACAGACTCACACATCGTCAGACATCATTGACTTCAGTTTAGTATTCTAGATGGAGGCAGTTTTTATTACAGTTGATTTATTTGCTCATGTGACTTTTAATATGGGTAGATTAATCAAGAAAAGATGGTGTCATGAATAAAAATATCTTCAAAAGCATCTTGGCCGAGTAATTGGAAACACATTTACAATATGACCGTTAATTTAGCCGAATGCACGTCCACACCCAACACAGAATGGCCCTACAAGATAAACACATTAACCACTTGTTGGACATCGTCTTGCAACATAGTTTTCACATAACACCCCAATTGTGGACAATGTGGATAATTATTAGCTCGGTTTTAACACCTCAATTGTAGATTTCCACTGTCACTTCACTTTAGGCGGATTCACACTTAGAGTCCAAGGACCAAGTCTAGTTCAGCCGAGGAAAAAATTTGTCTCAGAAATGTCAGATATGTGACTCGTGGATGTTGGATATATCACAAATATAGATTTTTGCCTCAAGTGACACAGAATATGACCAGTTACTGTGAACAAGACCAATCTGTGCCCTAAATAAGTAGGTAGGTAGGTCAGTAGGTAAGAGGGTAGGTTGGTAAGTAAGTAAATAAATAGGTAATTAAGTAGGTAGGTAGGGAGATTTGTAGGGTGTGTAAGTAAGTAAGTACAGTGGGGCAAAAAAGTATTTAGTCAGCCACCGATTGTGCAAGTTCACCCACTTAAAATAATGACAGAGGTCTGTAATTTTCATCATAGGTTCACTTCAACTGTGAGAGACAGAATGTGAAAAAAAATCCAGGAATTCACATTGTAGGATTTTTTAAGAATTTATTTGTAAATGATGGTGGAAAATAAGTATTTGGTCACTTCAAACAAGGAAGATCTCTGGCTCTCACAGACCTGTAACTTCTTCTTTAAGAAGCTCTTCTGTCCTCCACTCGTTACCTGTATTAATGGCACCTGTTTGAACTCATCTGTATAAAAGACACCTGTCCACAGCCTCAAACAGTCAGACTCCAAACTCCACTATGGCCAAGACCAAAGAGCTGTCCAAGGACTGCAGAAAAATAATTGTAGACCTGCACCAGACTGGGAAGAGTGAATCTACAATAGGCAAGCAGCTTGGTGTGAACAAATCAACTGTGGGAGCAATTATCAGAAAATGAAAGACATACAAGACCACTGATAATCTCCCTCGATCTGGGGCTCCACGCAAGATCTCATCCCGTGGGGTCAAAATGATCATGAGAACGGTGATCAAAAATCCCAGAACCACACGGGGCGACCTGGTGAATGACCTGCAGAGAGCTGGGACCAAAGTAACAAAGGTTACCATCAGTAACACACTACGACGACAGGAAATCAAATCCTGCAGTGCCAGACGTGTCCCCCTGCTGAAGCCAGTGCATGTCCAGGCCCGTCTGAAGTTTGCCAGAGAGCACATGGATGATACAGCAGAGGATTGGGAGAATGTCATGTGGTCAGATGAAACCAAAGTACAACTGTTTGGTATAAACTCCACTCGTCGTGTTTGGAGGAAGAAGAATACTAAGTTGCATCCCAAGAACACCATACCTACTGTGAAGCATGGGGGTGGAAACGTCATGCTTTGGGGCTGTTTTTCTGCTAAGGGGACAGGACGACTAATCCGTGTTGAGGAAGTAATGAATGGGGCCATGTATCGTGAGATTTTGAGCCAAAACCTCCTTCCATCAGTGAGATTTTTGAAGATGAAACGTGGCTGGGTCTTCCAGCATGACAATGATCCCAAACACACCGCCCGGGCAACGAAGGAGTGGCTCCGTAAGAAGCATTTGAAAGTCCTGGAGTGGCCTCGCCAGTCTCCAGACCTCAACCCCATTGAAAATCTGTGGAGGAAGTTGAAAGTCCTTGTTGCTCGGTGAAGGCCCCAAAACATCACTGCTCTCGAGGAGATCTGCATGGAGGAATGGGCCAAAATACCAGCTACTGTGTGTGCAAACCTGGTAAAGACTTATAGTAATCGTTTGACCTATGTAATTGCCAACAAAGGTTATATTAAAAAGTATTATAAGTTGAATTTGTGTTATTGACCAAATACTTATTTTCCACCATAATTTACAAATAAATTCTTTAAAATCCTACAATGTGAATTCCTGGATTTTTTTCTCACATTCTGTCTCTCACAGTTGAAGTGAACCTATGATGAAAATTATAGTAGCTTCTGTAGCATCTGTAGCTTCAGTAGCCTCAGTAGCTTCTGTAGCTTCAGTAGCCTCAGTAGCCTCAGTAGCCTCCGCAGAGACAGAAGTCCTTTATAGACGTAGCCGCATTAGTCTGGTGTGTCTTTAAGGCCCAGATGAAAGTGAACAGCTCCTGCGGCGCTTCTGTTTGCGGCAGCAGGAAAGTGTTGTCATCAGGATAAATGCAGCAGACCTGAGCTCTCCATCGCTGCGAGCACAGTTGGGTCTCTGTGTGTTTTACCTAACTCTCGCTTGCCCACTCCAATTACCGTCACGTTAATACAAGGGACACTTTAAGAGTCGACAATGTCAAGACTAAAATAAGAAGTGATGTGATGGCTTTTGAGAACTCCAAAGATTCCGTTTCCATAAGCACAAAAATAATGAAGACTGCTTTTGCTACTTTTTGAGATTTGACATGTTGTCCAATTTCCATCTCATAAATAGATTGATTCCTGCAGAAATCAGGACTAAATAAAATATGCAGTTAATCTTCTGAAGCACACACAAACTGTTCACATGCTTCTGAATCCACATGCTTCTGAATCCACATGCTTCTGAATCCACATGCTTCTGAATCCACATGCTTCTAAATCCACATGCTTCTGTAGTAGTAGTAGTAGTAGTAATCTTTATTTATATACCGCCTTTTCACTGCACATCGGAGTCTCAAAGCGGTTTACAATTGTTATTTTTGGGAGTGGGGGTGCCACAACAGGAGGCACATGCCAGACCTATTGTACATATTTTTAGTGGTAGGGGAAACCGGAGCACCCGGAGGAAACCTACGCAGACACGGGGAGAACATGCAAACTCCACTCAGAAAGGCCCTGGTCCAACCGGGATTCGAACCCAGGACCTTCTTGCTGAGAGGCGAGAGTGCTATCCACTCAGCCACCGTGCCGCCCTTCTAAATCCACATGCTTCTGAATCCACATGCTTCTGAATCCACATGCTTCTGAATCCACATGCTTCTAAATCCACATGCTTCTGAATCCACGTGCTTCTAAATCCACATGCTTCTGAATCCACGTGCTTCTGAATTCACGTGCTTCTGAATCCACATGCTTCTGAATCCACATGCTTCTTCTGAAACAACATGTTTCTGAATCCACATGCTTAACGGCAGATGATAGGTGAGTCAAATGCAGAGGACACACTTCCCCGCAGGGCCGAGTGTCAGAGAACATAGATATATACGTACCTGGAGATACGTGTGTGGCCTAATAATAGAGAATATTCGTTTCTCCGTGCACAGGCTTTTTCACCTGTTTATTTAGTTCTATATTGAAACATACATTTTAAGTAATGATATATTATTGTTCACAACCTTTATTTTGACACGGTTTGTTGCAAAGCGCTTTATGGACCAATCCTTTTTTTTCCTTTTGTCTGTTAATAATAATAATAATAATAATAATAATGATAATGCATCGGTTTTATATAGCGGGTTTTTTGACACTCAAAGACGCTTCACATGTCATTATTCTCTGTCTGCAAACACTGTGGTGATAAATTACTATTGTAGCCACAGCTGCCCTGGGGCACACTGACAGAAGCGATGCAACCAGTCTGTGCCATCGGCCCCTCTGACCACCACCAACCATTCACACACACACCAGACTCATTCTAGGCAATGGGGGTGAAGTGTCTTGCCTGAGGACACAACGGCAGTTTGGCACTTTACAGCCGCCCCACTGTGGCTGGTGTTCCCAGAGGTTAAGTGTCTTGCCCAAGGACACAACGTTAGCAGACATCAGAGGGAGTTGATGGTGAAAGTCTTGAGGTGGGCTCGAACCCAAGACCTTCTGGCTCAAAGGCCAATGATCTACCAACTGAGCTATTTTTTCATTTCATTTAATAGTTTATTTGGATAGGGACGATACACATTAATCAACATTGCTGTAAATGTGTCAGTATTAGCTAACAGCTAGTTTCCAACTGTAGTCCCTAGGCAAGGTGTAAAATGCCATCAAAGTGCACTGCAAAAAATTACAATTACATTACAATACATTACATCACTTGACAATATAGAGTAACTAGTTAAAACATTTCAGTTTAAAACACGTAATTAAAACATATAAAAGCAAGTAATGCATCATGAGTGGTTACAATCTTGATTGTCCAATAACCAGGCTTTCAACGTATGTTTAAAAGTCCTGTGTGTGGTGCTATTTTTTATATGGCCTGGGATTGTGTTCCAAAACTGAACGGCGCGCACTGAGAAAACTGATTGGCCAAAGGAACTTTTTCTCAGTGGGACGAGAAGATTATTAGAGGCAGCAGATCTGGTGTTTCTGCTGCTCTGCTTAAAAAAAATAGATAGTGGGGGTGGGGCCAGACCATTTAAGATTTTAAAAACCAGAAGACCATCTTGAAATCTTACCAGGTTTTCCCAGCTGAGCATCTTATATTTGGCCAAGATACTGCAGTGGTGATGCCGGAAAGGTTTCCTATCCAGGACTTTTAACGCCTGTTTGTAGACAGACTGGATAGGCTTCAGGGCTGTCTTGCATCCCTGTGACCAGCTGGTAACACAGTAGGTAAGATGCGGCATTATCATCGAATTGAAAAATAAAATGGCAGATTCCTGGTTTAAGTTACTTCTGATGAATTTAAAGTTTGCTAAATTTAGCTTTACTATTCAGTTTACTTTCTTTACCTGTTTCTTGAAAGAAAAATGACAGTCTATGACAACACCCAGATATGTGTATTGTGTCACTACATTTATTGTGTTACCAGCAATACACACACTGGGGTTTGGTGAATTAGAATTTTGTTTAGAGAAAAACATACATTCTGTTTTTTTCAAATTCAAGTGCAGGCACGACTTAAAAAGCCATTCTGAAACGTGAATAATGGTTTCAGTCAATTTTTGGGCTGCTTCCGCCTTATCTTTACCATGTACATAGATCACAGTGTCGTCTGCATACATTTTTGAATATCACATCCAGAACACACAGATGGTAGGTCGTTTATATAGATGCTGAACAGGAGCGGCCCCAGGATAGAACCCTGGGGCACACCGGCAGTGTAAGCCCGATGGGACGATAGACTATTATTTATCCGGACCGCTTGTGTCCTGTGTTCTAGATATGATTTTACCCAGTTTACAGCTTCAGGTGAGAAGTTGAACAGTGATAGTTTGGAGATGAGGACATTATGGCTGATGGTGTCAAATGCTTTTTTCAAGTCCAGGAAAATGGCACCGACTACCCCCCCTTTATCCATTTTAGCCTTTACGCTTTCAATGAAAAAGCAGGTGGCAGTGTCAGTGGAATGGTTGGCCCTAAAGCCAAATTGCATGGGGTGTAGGTTGAAAGGAGAGTTGTTAAGATGGGCCTGTAGCTGATCAGCTACACATCTCTCCGCAATTTTTGAGACAACGGGCAATATGCTGATAGGTCTGTAGTTTGTGACTTCTTGTGCATTTCCAGACTTGAAAACTGGTGTAACAATTGCTGGTTTCCAAGTAGTAGGGCACAATGACTGTCTGAAAGAAGAGTTTATCAGTTTTGTGATGGGATCTGTGAGTGTTTCTCTGTGTGTCTTCAACAGTATTGTATCCAGTCCATATGAATCGGATGATTTCGAATTTTTTAGCGTCCTTATTGTTTTATCCACAATTGAGTGAGAAACTTCTCTTAGAGAGAAAACCGGTTCAAATGTATTTAACGGCACCACACTTAGAGAGTCCGTGGGTGGGTTGTAAGATAACACTTCAACGGACTCCACAAAATGCTTATTGAAGGTAGAAGCCACTTGTAATGGTTCCTCTATTAGACATGTATCTTTATATATTTTGATGTTATTGTCGCGGGTTTTGGTATTTTTTCCCATTAGAATTTTTAGCTGATCCCAAGTCATTTTACTGTTTCCTTTCCCTTCACAGATTTTATTTATGAAAAGGGTTGCTTTGGCATGCCTCAATTCCTTTACTACTCTATTTCTCAGGGTTGTAAACCTAAGCTTGTCATGCATCTGTTTAGATTTTAAGGATGATTTAAGGGCCATATCTCGCTCTTTCATTAACTTGAGTATGTCTTCATTAAACCAGGGAAGAACATACTTTTTATAACGCCTTTGCTTTACTTCTTTCTGATAGTGTTTTATCACACGCTGAATTGTGGAGATAAATGCTTCGGAATCCGCATTTGTATCATTACCAGAGAGTATACTATTCCAATTTATTTCATCTATTTTTGCATGAAAATTTGGCAGTTCAGTTTTTGGAATTTTGAGAGTGCTGCCTTTAATTTCATTCCGTGTTGGTCTTCTCTTTGGTAGCTTTCTAGATACAAGTGTAAGATTGTGATCAGATAGCCCAGTGATCATATTGTAACTTTTTTGAATTCGTTCTGGTTTATTACTGAAAACCAAGTCAATTTGTGTCTGGGTTGATGAGGTTATCCTTGTCGGACCTTTGACTACCTGGACAAGGTCATATTTTGTTATCATAGACTTAAGTGACTTTCTTGCAATCTTATCCTCATAATTAATGTTAAAATCACCCATTACAATGACTTCTTTATCAGGATTACAATGTTTAAGGATGGTGTCAAGTTGTTCACAGAAGGTAGATTTGGAAGATTTTGGTGGTTTATATAGTCCCAACAAAGTAAAAGACATTTGTGGTGAGAGTTCAATATTAAGGCCAATACATTCCAGGTTTTCTTCTGAGGGCCACTGTATTTGAGAACATTGTATTGTGTTGCGAACATAGAACAAGAGACCCCCTCCTTTTCCCTCTTTTCTGTCCTTCCTGAAACTGTTGTATCCTGGCACAGTCAATGCGGCAGGTGGGGAAGCTTTGTGGAGCCACGTTTCAGAAAGGCATAGAAAGTCCAGGTTGGATTCCAAGAGAAGGTGCTTGATCTGGTCACTTTTAGGGATCAAACTGCGTATGTTTAAGTGACCTCCTAGTAGGCCGCTAGGCTTAGCCAGAGGGTCCCAGATGACACGAGCATTATTGACTGTCTGCAGGAAAGGCAGCCTTTTTAGTTTTCTAATTGCAGGGTTTATTGCATTAGATTTACTTCTAATTTTTGTTGTTGTAGTTTTATTTTTTATCTCGGTGATGGCGTGTCTCGGTGTCTCGGTGATTGTCGCCCCGTTGTGCCTTTCTCAAAGCACTTTAAGGTTAAAGGTGTAAAGGAAGATTTCCCAGATTTTAGGAAAGAACCGCCCTCTCCACTTTTTGAACAAAAGTCTCTAGTCTTATTGGACGAGCACGTATCACCAGAATGATTGACAATTAGGAGGGACCAAGAGTGTTGATGATCCACCCGGAAGTAGAAAATCCTCCTATATACCTTTAAGATACAAATTATTTATCTCCATAGAGAAATTTGTCCTCTGCATTTGGTCCATCCAGTGGTCGCTGTAGTTCAACCCCCAATCTCAGGATGTGATGCTTGGTCAGAACCATAGACTGTAAATATTAACGGGTGTAGTCACCCGCTGTTGAAGCCAATGTGCCACCACTTTTGTCTTCTGTGGCTTTTTCAAAATGGCCGTGGGGCATGCTTCCAATCTCACTCCTAGAAGAGATTTACCAATGCTTTTGTATGGCGTCTTCTTTCCTCTTGAAAACCTCTTTACAGGATGGTCCAAAAGTGGCTCTTGGCCCAACTTTTCCGGATTTCCAGATGCTGTCAATGTTGAGGGGAGTTATTTTGTTTTGGACCAGTCTAGTTTAGCCACTGTGGACTTTTGAATGCACATTTTCCTGCCCCGTGGCCATTTTGAATAAGCCCACAGAAGACTAAAGTGCCTATGCACCACAACATCAATGCAAATGAGTGACTTCTGTTTTTCATGGACATAGCAATGAATGATTATGATTCTTCTGAAAATGATAAAGAATACAGACATAAATTACAGATGAGATGGCAACAAAACTGATTTATAAGCTGTGGAAGTAGGCAAGGCAAGGCAAGTTTATTTGTATAGCACAATTCATACACAAGGCAACTCAAAGTGCTGAACAAGATAGCATTAAAATCATAAATAATCACAGAACATTAAAACGAAAGATAAAAATATAAAATCCCTCAGTTGTATGCACAGCTAAACAGCACCGTTTTTAACCTGGTTTTAAACATTGTCAGAGAGGAGGCCTGTCTCACATCTTCAGGAAGATTGTTCCAGATTTTAGCAGCATGAATCTGAAAAGCAGCCTCCCCATGTTTAGTCCTGACTCTGGCACTAACTAGTAGGGCAGAGAGAGTAATGTACATATGTCTCACACCTTTTCTCCTCCACAGTCCAACGTGTACTGGCCGAACATTCACTCCATCAACCTGAACCTTTTCAACATCAGCCGCGACGACAACAACTTCCAGCTCACTTGCATCGCAGAGAACGAGGTGGGAATGACCAACTCCTCCATCCAAGTCAACGTCCAGTGTGAGTACAGCTTTAACCAGCACATATGCACTGTCGCACTACACTGAACCGAGAAAACCGTGTTACCACATCATCAAAAACAACCCTGCTTTCATGTTGGCTCAAGCTGCATCTGCGCCTGATGCAGTATTCCTTTACAACTCTCTCCTCTCTCCCCTCAGACTCAAAAACGTGCTACAGAGGCCTTTTTATGCCAATTTAAGAGCATGAAATCCCAGTCTGTGTGCCTTATTACATAACAGATCACATTTAAAAACAGAGGTACTTCATATGTCATGTTTATTGGTCAGAATAGCACATATTTTTTGTACTATAAGCCGCACTGTATTATAAACCGCACCTGTCCCACGGCGTAATAATGAAGAAAAACTATTACATGAGATATTTACACAAAGATATTATAAGTTCGGACTTTCTGCTTGATCACAAACAAATACTTATTACAAATGATTTTATCTAACCTTTTCCCTTACCTGTCTTTGTATTGACAAATGTCCCAATTTAAGTAGACCTCTGTGAACTATACTTCTATTCTGTTGGTCTACTGTAACTTAGAAAAATGGTAAACAAAATAATTTAGCTGCACCTTGCTAAAAGTCGCAGCCTTCAAAATGTCAAAATGCAGGAGAAAAGCCGTGTCCTGTAGTCTGGAAATTACGGTATATACATGCATCCTTTAATTTACCTTTAACAGATCAAATTTTAAAACAGAGGTACTTAGTATGTCATGTTTATTGGTCAAAATAGCACATATATTCTGGACTATAAGCCGCATCTGTCCCAGTGGGGGCGGGTCCCGGCTCAAAAGTGGCCAAAATGACGTGTGCTGACATGCTGCAATACCACCCCGGGCCTGTGGGGGTGGACCCGGCATAAGAATTAGCCAATGCTAACGTATAGCATTGGCAGACCTCTCGAAAACGTCTTTACAGGATGGTCCAAAAGTTGACTCTTGGCCCAAAGCTCCGTTCCACATGTGTGTCAATGTGAGGGAGTGTTCTGGACCAGTCTAGTTTAGTCGCTGTGGACTTTAGAAGACACTCGTTTAAATGAATGGGGCTAGAGCAGCTACGTCCAGTAATATTTACAGTCTATGATCTGTCCCAGTTGTATTATATTATGAGATATTTACACAGAGATATTATAAGTGAGGACTTTCAAACTTTATTGGATCTGTTTGGTAACAATAAAATGTATATTAGAAATGCTTTTTCTCTAACAGTGCCTTTAACCTTTAAATATTCCGTCTTATATGAGGGTGAGTACAAATGACTGATTGACATATCATACAATAGACCTCTGTAAACTACACATCAATTCTGTTGGTCTACTCTTACTTAAATTTTATTATTAAAAACCATAAAAAATATAATCTGGAAATTACAGCACATAAATGCGTCCTTTAAGCCTGTGATGTCATCAGAGAAAGTTTTGCATGTGTGTGGTATTTTATCGGTTTTATTTTTTGTCCCCACGTGTCCCTTACATCCCGAACCCCATGAATTGTTGTTAAAGCTACGGACACAGTATTAGTTTGTCACAGAATCACAGATGCAGTAAACAGAGGTCAGACCACACCTACGTTTACTCACAAATAAATAACTCTTAGTTCACTCCGAGCATGTGTTGACATTAAATATTTGCTTCTAATTAACTCATTTGCTTAAATAATCTCCACATTTGCATTTGGCTTATTTTAAATGGGGAGCATTGTGTGTGGCCCTTGTGTTATATCCTGTTATAGCAAAGCCTAATATGTTTACTAATGTAAGATTGTGCAAAGAGTGGTCTGCACACACACACGCACACACAGGCACACACGCACACACAGGCACACACACACACACACACACTCTTTAAAATTCAGGTCTATGGACAGAGTCTAAGGACAGAGTCTAAGGACAGGGTCTCAGGCGTTGGTCTAAGTACTTGGTCTAAGGACAATGTTTAAGAATAAGGTTTAGGAACAAGGTCTAAGGACAGAGTCTATGGAGTTGGTCTAAGGAGTTGGTCTAAGGAGTTGGTCTAAAGACTTGGTCTAAGGACAGGTCTAAGGACAGAGTCTATGGAGTTGGTCTATGGAGTTGGTCTATGGAGTTGGTCTAAGGAGTTGGTCTAAGGACTTGGTCTAAGGACAGGTCTAAGGACAGAGTCTATGGAGTTGGTCTAAGGACTTGGTCTAAGGACAGAGTCTATGGAGATAAAATAAGATAAGCTTTATTTATCTCACAGAGGAGAAATGTACATGTCACATTTGGCATGGATAGAGACACTCAGATTGTGCAAAAGGAGGAAATGTGCAAACATGTTACATGCAGGATATATATGTACAACAAAAGTGACAAGTGAAACAGTGTCAATAGCAGTGCAGGTTTTCACACAGTGATCATTTAAAGTGACTTATTGTACAGTCTGACAGCGGTGGGGATAAAGGCCCTGCGGCAGCGCTCCTTCCTACACTGAGGGTGCCTCAGTCTTCCACTGAAGGAGCTCCTCAGCTCCTCTACAGTCCTGTGCAGTGGGAGGTGTTGTTCATGATGGAGGTGGCTTTGGCTAGCACCTCCTGTCCCTCACCTCCTCCACAGAGTCCAGGGGCCTCCTGTCCCTCACCTCCTCCACAGAGTCCAGGGGCCTCCTGTCCCTCACCTCCTCCACAGAGTCCAGGGGCCTCCTGTCCCTCACCTCCTCCACAGAGTCCAGGGGCCTCCTGTCCCTCACCTCCTCCACAGAGTCCAGTGGCCTCCTGTCCCTCACCTCCTCCACAGAGTCCAGGGGCCTCCTGTCCCTCACCTCCTCCACAGAGTCCAGGGGCCTCCTGTCCCTCACCTCCTCCACAGAGTCCAGGGGCCTCCTGTCCTTCACCTCCTCCACAGAGTCCAGGGAGCAGCTGGCCTAAGGAGTTGGTCTAAGGACAGGTCTAAGGACAGAGTCTATGGAGTTGGTCTAAGGACAGAGTCTATGGAGTTGGTCTAAGGACAGGTCTAAGGACAGAGTCTATGGAGTTGGTCTAAGGACAGAGTCTAAGGACAGGTCTAAGGACAGGTCTAAGGACAGAGTCTATGGAGTTGGTCTAAGGACAGAGTCTATGGAGTTGGTCTAAGGACAGGTCTAATGTTTCTTTGTGTTTGTTATTATTGCGTTTGCTGAGGTCGAATGGTTTGATTCCCTGATCTGTTGTTGGTGAATTGACAGTTGTGTAAATCCTGCTGTTGTGACTTAAGGAGAATGAATAGAACTGACAACTATAGACAAAACATAAGGCATTGTGTTTTGACATGTTCAGTTTCTGTTCTTTCCGTGGCAGCTGGAGAAGGGTTACAGAGGCTACACATTCATATTACTCACCTCCTCCTGAAGAATCTCTCAAAACTGCAACTGCTTTTAAAAATCCACTGTTCAGCAATACTTACAACACCATGAGTTGTGTCTCAGATTCATTAACTAAACGTGTCTTTTGCTGCCCTCTTGCTCGTGCTGCTGATGCCACACAGTCGGGTGGCGTTGTGTTGTTAAAGAGCAGTAATCAATGCTCCTGCTGCTGCACTGATTGCATGGAATAAAAGCGAGTTGACGACCACTGAGCTGTTGCCTTCACATGAACGTTATCAGGATGTTTGAGCTAATGCCGTAAAGTTCCACCGGCTTCAGGCCAGTCTACAGTCTGCCTCCATCGTCAGCGGTTTTACATGACTGGATATAGCTTTAGCATCATTTACATGTTCCACTTGTTTCTGAGTCGACCATAGGAACCAGGAAGTACGACCATATTAGTCCAGTCCTCAGGTCTCTGCACTGGCTTCCTGTGGCTCAGAGAATAGATTTTAAAACAGCTCTGCTTGTGTACAAGTCTCTCCATGGCCTCGCACCAAAATATATTAGTGACATGTTAGTCCCATATGAACCAGCCCGGACTCTAAGGAGCACAGGGACTGGACTCCTGCTGGGACTCTGAGGAGCACAGGGACTGGACTCCTGCTGGGACTCTGAGGAGCACAGGGACTGGACTCCTGTTAGTGCCCAGAGTCAGAACTAAACATGGGGAGGCTGCTTTTCAGATTCATGCTGCTAAAATCTGGAACAATCTTCCTGAAGATGTGAGACAGGCCTCCTCTCTGACAATGTTTAAAACCAGGTTAAAGACAGTTCTGTTTAGCTGTGCTACAACTGAGGGATTTTATGTTTTTATCTTTCTTTTTAATGTTCTGTGATTGTTTATGATTTTAATGCTTTCTTGTTTTGTTCAGAACTTTGAGTTGCCTTGTGTATGAATTGTGCTATATAAATAAACTTGCCTTGCCTTGAGTCTTACCTGTAGCTAGGGCTCGGCGATATGGCAAAAAAGCAAAGTATCAATTTTACTTCCAGCTTTGGACGATTTCGACAAACTTTGCCCTTAAAAATCTTTGATCTTTCCGCTCAATATTCAAGTTTCAAAACTACTTTTAATTTATTTTCGCCAATACGTATTATAAAAGTCTCGTACAGACTGTGCTGATATTGCAAGTATAATTCATGTGCTGCTGGAACTCACAATATCCTTCATTCGATTTCACGATTTTCACATTTTTCACAATTTCGATTTTTTCAAAAGCCAATTAATCGCCTAAATTCAATTTATTGCCCAGCCCTATATCTGTAGCCATTATACAACATTATATACAGTTTAAAACATCCATCCATCCATTTTCTACCCTTTAATCCATTTCTGGGTCAGGGGGGTGGCAATCAGAGATGCCACCCAAGTCTCATAGCACCAGCCCCTCACTGACCCTCTGCAGGTGGTGAGTCCACAGGAGGACGGCTGCTCTCTGAGTGTGAGCATAGCCTTGATCTTTCAGTGGGGGCTTTGGGCAAAGTGGGGTTAAGTGTCTTGCCCAAGGACACAACGACAGCAGTCATCAGTGGGAGTCGGTGGAGAAGGTGCAGAGGTGGGAATTGAACCCACGACCTTCTGGCCTTAAGGCCAATGCTCTACCAACTGAGCTACTGTCGCCCTGTGTAAACTGTGTTTAAAACATATTATAGTTAATTAGCCAGAAGGACGCAGGTTCGAGCCCTCCGCAAGACCTTCTCCACCGACTCCCACTGATGCCTGCTGTCGTTGTGTCCTTGGGCAAGACACTTTACCCCACTTTGCCCATAAGGAGCGCGGAAGTAATTGTACGCTGCATGCCTTGATGTGTGTATTAGCCGCTATACTGGACAGGTGCTGGATTCTCCTCACAAACTAGCAATTAGCAAAACCTGACTACCGTTGCATTACATAGCCCTGGCTACATACTTACACAGCAGTATTAGCAGATCTCCAAAGCACAGTATCCAGATCGGTGTCGCACATACAATGAAACCTGGATTGGTGCATCCCGAGTAAAAAAAAAAGCGCAATATTCCGAGCGTGTCCTTCCCGCTGATGGATTCATTTCAACACGACTCATTCCAATGGGGCCTGAAATAAATCTGGCAATAATGACAGTGACAGGCACAAAGAATAATTCGCAGCTGGAAAGAAAAATCCCCTGTATCCGGGCAAACAGGCGAATTATGCAGGTACATTTAGGATGCAATGAGGTGTTGCGCGGCTCCAACCCGAGTGAAACTGATGTAGCCAATTAGCAAGAATATAGCCTGGAGCCCACATGAAAGCCTGGCCTCCATCTGAGCAAAACAACCCTCAGCAATGATACCACTATGATTTTACTAACTATCAACATTAAGAATTTGTTCTATCAGCTTTTACATATGGTTTGCCCTCTAGACCCGCCCTGGGTGTATTTGGCATATGTTGTGGGAATAATCACATCTTTCACATCAAGTGCTCGTTTCAGCAGCTTGAAGAGAGGAATGCATAATTCTGGGGCACGTAAAACATTATTAGAATGTGGGGTATAATTAAGTTGCAGTCGTTACAGGACTCACCGTGCAAGTTTGCTTTGATAGCGTTAGAATAAAGTTTGGGTTCAATGAATCTCTGTCTCATGGTTGCAACTTTGAAACCTTGTTGGTCATTAAGGATGAAAAATATACACTTTTCTCACCTAAGCTTAGATTTACTGTTTTCACTGTGTTCTTGTTTCAGGGATAAATGAAACGGCTTGATCAAAAACAAAACGAACTAGAGCGGTATAGCATGACTGTATTGGCTGAAGCTGGCTGGATGACACTGTGAGCTTGTGTTTATGATCTCAAAGGCCTAGGACCGCTTAAATCTACACAGAGGGCCGCAATTGGCTCGCGGGCCTGAGCTTGGACAGGCCTGATTTAGTGCAGTGTTGTTAAGCTGCTCCATCCGGGTCCATGAGTGCCTCCACGGACTCACTTTTCCAACTTTCTGCAACGTTTGGCGATTGAATGAGAGTAGATATTATGTTTTGACTATTTTCTATAAACAAAATGAGAACGCTTTGGCTTTGATTGAAACAGAACTGGACCAAAAGTAAATATTGCGAGGCTTTGTGGACCGATGAATGAAACTGAATGTGTTTATTGTTCAGAGCAAAGTCGTAGAAACCAGGCTAAGTGTTTAGTGTTGTGGTAATGGGGACAAAAGAGCTTCAAAGCTGTTATAACGGCGCTGCTTCTCCTCCATTTTTATTTAACCATTATTTAACCAGGAAAGTCCCAGATTTCCCTTGAGATTAAGGGTTAGGGTCAAGGGAGTCCTGATTTCTTTTTTATAAGTCAAAAAGTCAAAACAAAGGCCGGTTTTTCAAGGGAATGGATGGTCTGCCGCAAGTTGGAGATTTAAAAACTATGGGTGTGGTTCTCAGTCTCCAATTCCTGCTGTGACTCCCAGCAGGAGGCCCCAGTCCCTGTGCTCCTCAGAGTCCCAGCAGGAGGCCCCAGTCCCTGTGCTCCTCAGAGTCCCAGCAGGAGGCCCCAGTCCCTGTGCTCCTCAGAGTCCCAGCAGGAGGCCCCAGTCCCTGTGCTCCTCAGAGTCCCAGCAGGAGGCCCCACTCCCTGTGCTCCTCAGAGTCCCAGCAGGAGGCCCCAGTCCCTGTGCTCCTCAGAGTCCCAGCAGGAGGCCCCAGTCCCTGTGCTCCTCAGAGTCCCAGCAGGAGGCCCCAGTCCCTGTGCTCCTCAGAGTCCCAGCAGGAGACCAGTCCCTGTGCTCCTCAGAGTCCCAGCAGGAGGCCAGTCCCTGTGCTCCTCAGAGTCACCAGCAGGAGGCCAGTCCCTGTGCTCCTCAGAGTCCCAGCAGGAGACCAGTCCCTGTGCTCCTCAGAGTCCCAGCAGGAGGCCAGTCCCTGTGCTCATCAGAGTCACCAGCAGGAGGCCAGTCCCTGTGCTCCTCAGAGTCACCAGCAGGAGGCCAGTCCCTGTGCTCCTCAGAGTCCCAGCAGGAGGCCAGTCCCTGTGCTCCTCAGAGTCCCAGCAGGAGACCAGTCCCTGTGCTCCTCAGAGTCCCAGCACGAAGCCAGTCCCTGTGCTCCTCAGAGTCCCAGCAGGAGGCCAGTCCCTGTGCTCCTCAGAGTCCCAGCACGAAGCCAGTCCCTGTGCTCCTCAGAGTCCCAGCAGGAGGCCAGTCCCTGTGCTCCTCAGAGTCACCAGCAGGAGGCCAGTCCCTGTGCTCCTCAGAGTCCCAGCAGGAGGCCAGCCCCTGTGCTCCTCAGAGTCCCAGCACGAAGCCAGTCCCTGTGCTCCTCAGAGTCCCAGCAGGAGGCCAGTCCCTGTGCTCCTCAGAGTCCCAGCACGAAGCCAGTCCCTGTGCTCCTCAGAGTCCCAGCAGGAGGCCAGTCCCTGTGCTCCTCAGAGTCCCAGCAGGAGGCCAGTCCCTGTGCTCCTCAGAGTCCCAGCACGAAGCCAGTCCCTGTGCTCCTCAGAGTCCCAGCAGGAGGCCAGTCCCTGTGCTCCTCAGAGTCCCAGCAGGAGGCCAGTCCCTGTGCTCCTCAGAGTCACCAGCAGGAGGCCAGTCCCTGTGCTCCTCAGAGTCCCAGCAGGAGGCCAGTCCCTGTGCTCCTCAGAGTCCCAGCAGGAGGCCAGTCCCTGTGCTCCTCAGAGTCCGAGCCGGTTCATATGGCACCAACATGTCACTAATGTCAGTAATGTATATATTTATATATTAGAAAATCCCTAACCATTCAAAGCCCTCCATCAGCCGGTCAGACTTGGCCACAGAAAGCCTGGACCCTTAAACCTCTATTAAAAAGAACATTTATTATGCACGGAAAAGAAGTTTAATCGACTTTGCTGCTGCGGTCATACACCATCGCTAAAGACACCATTCTATTTCTCAAACAAAACCATCGGTGAAATCACTACGTCCCGTTATGTATCCGTGAGGCAGGATTTATCGAAGCTATTCAGAGACGGTCGATGCGTGTAAAAAGCATGATGAATTGTGGGTATTGTAGTGCATCACACCTCCGGCCCAGATTTGTCACCTGCTCATAACCGTCCACAACGCGGTCAAGGAACACAACGGAATACGCACACACAACGCAAACAGTATCGCACACGCACACACAACCCAAACAGTATCGCACACGCACACACAACCCAAACAGTATCGCACACGCACACACAACCCAAACAGTATCGCACACACACAACCCTGCGGCAAATCTGCTTCTTCCTCTTCCTCTGTTGACACTCTCCGCCGCCGCCACCGCCGCAAATTAACTTATTAAATTTTCAGAACATGCTCTGATGGTAATTACATTCCGTCCCCTGCGCCGGCTATTGTCTGCGGAAATGTCATAAAATAGCTTAAACCGCGGCTCGGATTGTGAAGTCATCTGATTGACAGGCAAATTAGAAGCCGTCAAGAACAAGTGAGTGCATTCAGAAACTATCCCCGCTCTCTTTAAACTCAGAAGAGGGAACTCAAATGGATGACAAAGACTATGGTGGTGCTTTTGTTCTGTGCTCACTGGGACACACAACTTCCATCTACTCCCACCGGCTTGAAGATAGTCTCTGGAATGATCCGCAGTATACAATGTCTTTTAGCAGCTAGCTGTTTATGCTAATTTAAAGAAAAAAGTCAGGTATGAACTTCATAGATGAAATATGAAGTGTATATTCTCTACAGGAAATAGTATGGAATATTTTTGGACATTAAACAAATACGTTATACTTCCATGTAGAAAGTAAATTCATATTTCATGTAAAAAAAAGGAAAAATGTTGGCTATTACAAGCAATATATAAAAATGTGGCCAAAAGTGGTACTGCAGCCTCTCCCACTCTCCCTGACTCAGGTTGCCAGATATGCAGACGAATCCAGCTGGGACCATAACAGCTGAAGAGTTTTGTCCAAGACTTTTTTCACAAAGAACTTAGTAAGATAGTAATCCTGGTTTTATACCATGGTACTTTACCAGGGAGATTAGCTCCACATGGTGAGTTCTGGCGCCCGGATCACAGACTTTCTGATTGGTGAAACGTGGAGGGCGGGACATCGAAATGAAAACAATAAGAAGATTTAGGGGCCGGAAAACTAATTTGGAAATTAAAATATCCCTGAATATATTGGTTATTTGTAATTTGAGATAGCTGTATAGTTTTAAGTTAAATGTGGGTAACTAACTGTTATCTGGTCAGTTTTTATACATCCTAAGATTATTGTACTAAGTGTAAAGTTTAAACTATTAAACTATTTAAGCCTTTAATCTATTGTTATCGGTTAGAGAAGTAATCGAAAAGAATATGTTTGATTAATGCCTTTTGAAAGATTAGGGCCCTTTAATGATGACAGATTAGGGCCCTTTAATGATGACAGATTAGGGCCCTTTAATGATGACAGATTATGGCCCTTTAATGATGACAGATTAGGGCCCTTTAATGATGACAGATTAGGGCCCGTTAATGATGAAAGATTAGGGCCCTTTAATGATGACAGATTAGGGCCCTTTAATAATAACAGATTAGGGCCTGTTAATGATGACAGATTAGGGCCCTTTAATGATGGCAGATTATGGCTCTTTAATGATGACAGATTAGGGCCCTTTAATAATGACGGATTTGGGCCTGTTAATGATGACAGATTAGGGCCCTTTAATGATGGCAGATTATGGCCCTTTAATGATGACGGATTAGGGCCCTTTAATTATGACAGATTATGGCCCTTTAATGATGACAGATTAGGGCCCTTTAATGATGACAGATTAGGGCCCTTTAATGATGACAGATTAGGGCCCTTTAATGATGACAGGTTAGGGGCCGTTAATGATGAAAGATTAGGGTCCTTTAATGACGACAGATTAGGGCGCTTTAATAATAACAGATTAGGGCCTGTTAATGATGACAGATTATGGCCCTTTAATTATGACGGATTAGGGCCTGTTAATGATGACAGATTAGGACCCGTTAATGATGACAGATTAGGGCCCTTTAATGATGACAGATTAGGGCCTGTTAATGATGACAGATTAGGGCCCTTTAATGATGGCAGATTATGGCTCTTTAATGATGACAGATTAGGGCCCTTTAATGATGACAGATTAGGGCCCTTTAATGATGACAGATTAGGGCCCTTTAATGATGACAGATTAGGGCCCTTTAATGATGACAGATTAGGGCCCGTTAATGATGAAAGATTGGGCCCTTTAATGATGACAGATTAGGACCCTTTAATAATAACAGATTAGGGCCTGTTAATGATGACAGATTAGGACCCGTTAATGATGACAGATTAGGGCCCTTTAATGATGGCAGATTATGGCCCTTTAATGATGACAGAATAGGACCCGTTAATGATGACAGATTAGGGCCCTTTAATGATGGCAGATTATGCCTCTTTAATGATGACAGATTAGGGCCCTTTAATGATGACAGATTATGACCCGTAAATGATGACAGATTAGGGCCCTTTAATGATGACAGATTATGGCCCTTTAATGATGGCAGATTAAGGCCCTTTAATGATGACAGATTAGGGCCCTTTAATGATGGCAGATTAGGGCCCTTTAATGATGGAAAATTAGGGCCCTTTAATGACGACAGATTAGGGCCCTTTTATGATGACAGATTCAGGCCCTTTAATGATGGCAGATTATGGCCCTTTAATGATGACAGATTAGGGCCCTTTAATGATGGCAGATTAGGGCCCTTTAATGATGGAAAATTAGGGCCCTTTAATGACGACAGATTAGGGCCCTTTAATGATACTTTAAGGATTTTTTTAAACAGTCAAAAAAGACTTAATGTTTGCAACTTTCTTGTTTCCATGGAGACACTATAGTGACCATTGTGCTCCTATCGCACCATAATGCTCTGGAAGTTGCACGTTGTGAGCTGTATAAAGATAATTCGCTGCAGTTGTTTTGATTCTGAGCTTTTTCTTCCAATTACTCCAAGAATCTAAAACGCAAAACTTAATTTTTTTATTGAGTACCAAAATAATTCTGTGGAAGAACGCCTCTTGAACAGAAAACTGAGATCCACACCGGCCTGCAGCCAAACGCCGCCGCAGCAGCTCCCCCCGAAGCTGCAAAACCTTTTAATGTGCAAATATCCTGCTCCCAGAGAAAACATAAAAATCTACAAGAAGAATAGAACGATCCAAAACTTTTTATAACTCCTTAAAAAGTAGAAAGTCCAGAGATGTAAACATGGAGTTAGATTCTGGAACATGCAGACGGGACTTGGGATATTAGCAGATTTCTCAAAAGACCATAGACTTCTGTAATTCAACTTCAAATGTGAAAATATACAGTATAAAAAAATTGGATAAGGAGAGTTCCATATTTAAAATTCATTGTCAGAAACCGCTGAGATCCCAGTCGAGATATAATGCTAGGGAACTACTCGAGAAAATGTTGATCTTGAGCGTTTTAATATGTTTTAGAAACGCTCCCACACTCTGCACTGGCTACAGTCTGCTCCCATCAGGGCATAGGTTCAGGTCCCTCCCACACTCTGCACTTACTACAGGCCCAAGGTTTGAAGTGCACCCAAGGGCTTGAGTGGCAGGTTACAGCAAAAAAGGTGGAATTGGGACAGCGCAGGTTACGTCATTTTCAGACCTAAACTTTATAAACATTAAAGGTCATTTGGTCTGACTCTGTGGGAAACAAAATGAGTGGCTCCACACACGTTAAAAGAAATGTATATTGGATATTCGTAATTTGAGATAGCTGTATAATTTTAAGTTAAATGTGGGTAACTAACTGTTATCTGGTCAGTTTTTATACATCCTAAGATTATTGCACTAAGTGTAAAGTTTAAATTTAATGTTATATGAACGCTTGCATTAAAAAGTTCAGGGGCGCAAAGGGGGCGGGGCCAAAGACCTCCCTGGAGAATTGGGACTGTACCCTACGCACTCGCACCCATCATCGGGAACGCACACATGAGGGGCGTGAGGTGGAAGTGCGAGTAATTGGGACTGGGCCACAGTCTGCTCCCATCAGGGCATAGGTTCAAGTCCCTCCCACATCCAGCTTCCTCCTCGCCTCAATTCGCCTTTAAACTGCTGATCAGGCTGTATTCTATATATACACTGTGTTTATTTTTAGATCTTGTGTTTCTATGTTTTCATGTACCCCACTGGTGCTCTGTCTGGAAGCTCCTCACAGATTAATAAAGTGATTTGAAGTTGAAATCCTTCGTGAAAGTAGAGAAAACATGTCTTGAAGAGAAAACATGCAAACACTGCGGAGAAAAGCTCAGTGTGTGATGAGGATGTCATGCCTGGTTAATGTCTACTCACTTTTCTACTCATTTCCTTTGATAGATTCCCCAATTAACATGACGTACGCTTAATAATTGTTCAGAGTTATTAAGGAATTACGTGACTGCCCCTCCCCCTGGAGAATGTAAGCCCCTATTCTTGCTGGTATATCCTAATCCCAGCTCAAAGGAACCCGGGGGACTCCTGGACTCAATCCTGAGAATTCTCTGTCACTGTTAAAACACCACGTTTAAAATGAAGCAGAAATGTAGAGAAAGTCCAAGTTTGTCCAATAATTGTCCTATGTTATTGTTCATGCTTTTTGAACAATAACAGTATTTGTGTATATCCTTAATGGATGAATGGCCTGATGTTTTTCTGTTTTTCTTTTTTCAATGAGAAAAACACATAGGTTGCAAAGGCACATGTTGTGTTGTAAAGGCATTTAATAAGCTTCACCCTTCGCCTTTTCGGTCTGTGTAAAGCAGGACTCTCCAACCTGTAGCTCGGGAGCCACCAGTAGCTCTCCACCCCCTTCCAGGTAGCTCACCAAAGGATTTATAAATGAGCAAATCAAATAAAATACTTAATATTTCCGATTGTATTATTTATTGTCATTATTTATTATTGTATATCTCAAGATCTGACCTGCCAAGTCATATGTAGACGACAAAAACCTCTGTAAACACCTTTTTATCCCCAAAGAAATGTGTATTATTTTTATAGCCACGTTCTTATCACAGCCTGTCATCTGTACGGACGCCGCCAGACGCCATGTTGCTACAGAGCGGTCAGGAGAGCGTTTACGACTCCACCGCTGTATCCATAACTGCACGCCTTGAAGTCTCGCCGTGGGGAAAATAGATTGCCCCCAACTGTCCGTCAACAATTGCCTCTTTTTCCTCGTCTCTTCCACTCTATGGCAGGTTGAATGGATCTTTCAGCGTTCTTTTCCTACTGTTATGTTTGCAGAAATCACAGCCCGTCACCCGCCCCCGCTTCCAAATGCTCGCACGTACAGCCGCCTGAGCCTTCAGTTCAATTGGACGACTCTATTGTTACTCTTGTCACATAGGAACGACTTCACTAAAGCAATTTGCCAAATGACAGCAGCGTTCGACCCGGGCAGATGTGCTGTTGTGTGGGGTTAACCCTTTAGGAGCCAAAGGAGCAAAGTAGCCTCGTGAGATCCTGAGTCGAGGGCAGTTTCTTGGCAGCGACCTGGCTTCAGACACACATCAAACATTTTCATTTATCCGTTTGTATTATTGATTTTAGAATCTGAGGTGCAGCTCTATCTATTGTTTTTTTTGTTGCAGTCGTACATTAATCACTAAACATTCCACAGAGAGTACAACCGCAGTGTTTTGTATAAAATGAGAAAAGGAGAAAATAAAAACAAATAGATGGAATATATATATATATACAGTTAACATTCAACCAACATTTTTCTTCCCCTCATTCCATTTCTGGGTTGGGGGGAGGGGCTAAGTTAAAATTCAATCTAAAAAATAAAGATAAAATCATAATAATAATTCAATAATATTTTTTTTTCTTTGATGCTGCTAAAGTTCTACAGTAGGAGATACAGACAGGATGTGTGACTACCGACCCGTCCATATTCTTTATTACCATTTTTGAAAAGCTCTGACTTTCATGATTTTATGGAACAGTCACTCCATCCGTCCATTTTCTTCCCCTTAATCCATTTCTGGGTCGGGGGTGGCAGTCAGAGCACCAGCCCCTCACTGATCCTCTGCAGGTGGTAGTCCACGGGAGGATGGGTGCTCGAGCCTGAGATGCCTTGATCTTTCAGCGAGGGCTTCAGGCAAAGTGGGGTCAAGTGTCTTGCACAAGGACACAACGACAGCAGTCTATATTTCCATAATGTCGAAGAACATTCACTCCATTTCCGGTAATCTCAATGTAGTGTAGATCAGTGTTTTTCAACCAGTGTGCCATGGAACGATGGTGTGCCTTGAGATCTTGTATGGTGTGCCGGTGGAAATGGTGCCAATATCCCAAATTTGGTCAAAATAAGGTGAAAATCCAATAATGTGAAAAATTTAGACAGACTTTTTTAAAATTCTATATAATACACTTTGATGAGAATGACTTTTGGTGTTGAAAAAGGCCGAAAAGTTTCATGTTTGTATACGTTTTAGATGGTGTTGTGCCATGTGATTGTTTTCAGTGGAAAAGGTGTGCCACAGCTGAAAAAGGTTGGGGAACACTGGTGTAGATAGCCCTTCCATTTGTGTCTGTATATCATAGGCCTGTCCATATTGTTTTAGGACATATGTTCATTGGAAGCCTCCGTGTCCAACTCCCACACACTGCCTCCTTCGAAACTTAAAGGCCATCGAAGTATGAACAGATAGAATGTGTTTGTTTATACAGATATTTGCAAAAACCACATTATGTAATGGACTTCCAACTTCCAGCTGATTCATTTGCATATCTGCACACTTGGAAAGAGGCTACAGAGCTGTCAACTTTTTCTGTATTTTGTGCAGTGTGGTCGAAGCTTCGGTCGTGCCTGCGTGATGCAACTAACGTATTAATATACTTTTATACCTCAAGGGCTCAGCAAAGTCCGCTCACAATGTTTGCAAGACAATAGTAATTTCTATATTCTAAACCCGACTTGAGCGGCTTCCAATAACAACATGATAATGGTTGCAATTAGTTATGGAGTAAATGTATTCCATTGTCAACTCGCAGCACGAAAGAACATTCATGAATAAGAAATGAGTAAACTCCGGCGAAACTCCAAACAATACAGTTCTGTACGTTCTGCAAAAAGCTCACACAATCAGTTTATGTATAGAGTGTCTAACCCTAGCCTGGTCTTACCATGTGTAAACTCTGGTCCATGGTCATTTCCTACATGTACGTCTGGTCTTACCATGTGTAAACTCTGGTCCATGATCATTTCCTACATGTACGTCTGGTCTTACCATGTGTAAACTCTGGTCCATGATCATTTCCTACATGTACGTCTGGTCTTACCATGTGTAAACTCTGGTCCATGATCATTTCCTACATGTACGTCTGGTCTTACCATGTGTAAACTCTGGTCCATGGTCATTTCCTACATGTACGTCTGGTCTTACCATGTGTAAACTCTGGTCCATGGTCATTTCCTACATGTACGTCTGGGTCTGATCCTAGTGGCTGCATTTTCCTCGGTTGAATCCCCTCCGACCAATCAGAGAGCGGGGGAGGCGGGTGTTGTAGGTCGGTGTCGGTGACGTCAAGAGTTTGTGCTGAATTTGCTGGTTGTAGTTTGTCGGAGAATGCGATAGTAAAATAATCTGTTCTGGTTCAATCCAAATATCAAGAAACTGAAGCCGGAGCAAGAAGAATGTTTAGTAAATGTCATTGAAGCAAAGATGTTGTGGCTCTACTCCCCACGGGCTCCGTTAGTGGCAAAGGAGATGGCTAAAGCTAGGCTACATGCTAAAGCTAGGCTAAATGCTAAAGCTAGGCTAAATTGCATACGTCAAAGTAAACTCAGATACAATGGTTTCAATCTGCATAAGGAGTTAACCCCTCCCACCTTTTAACGGAGTCAATGGAGCCAATCCAGACCTTAGTATGAAATGAAATGAGCACCATGGTATGGTGAGACCAGGCAAGTTCCATCCCCGTGCAACATTGTTCCTTGTGGCTTGTTTCTCTTCTTTTTTTTTTAGCTATCTGAGTTTAGTAAATCCCTGTTTTGCTATTAAAATCTCCTCTCAAAATAGCTTCGCCAAAAAAAACCAGACAATACAACACTATTTCAGCTTGAAGAACAAAACTGGTGGGCTCTGGAAATGTCGCTGGAACATTTGATTCGGCGACGGGCGAGTAGCGGCGGTGATTCACGGAGCATCTGTACAGTTGTGTGAATGAGACGCCAGAATGGAGAGGAGACAGCCAAACTGCACGCCGGCATAATCTGGCCTATACTGTGAATCGGATTGCTCACACATATCCCAACAGCAGAGAGAGGGGGCTCTGCAGGTTGAACATGCGTTGCCAGGTATTACCAAGAGCCAAGTATTTCCTTTTGATGATGCTGCTGCAGTAGTGAGTCATGCACAGACAAATCAGCAGATGAATTGTGTATGAAATGCATCTGATGGTATTAAAATGATAAATTGCCTCTGAGCTGGGCGGCCGTTTTGCTGCTTCACGTCACGGACCAAGAATGTGGAGAATTATACTGCGTTTATTCTAGCGTTTTTTAACCGTAGCGCCATGGGACGTTAGTGTGCTTTAGGAAATGATTAGATACATGTCATTGGTCAAAAAAGATTAGAAAGATTTAGAAAAGCTTGTTTGATTCTCTATATTAGCATGTTGACGAGAAGGGCTTTCCATTAATGATTTGAGAATCATAACAAGACCTTTTTAGTTCTGCGCCACATGGTACTTTACCAGTGAGATTAGCTCCACGCAGTGAGTTCTGGCGCCCGGATCACAGACTTTCTGATTGGTGAAATGGTGGAGGGCGGGACATCGAAATGAAAACAATAACAAGATTTAGAGGCTGGAAAAGTAATTTTGAAATTCAAATATCTCTGAACTACTGTTATCGTTTAAAGAAGTATTGGAAAAGAGCAGTTTATTATTATGACAGATTAGGGCCCTTTAATGATGACAGATTAGGGCCCTTTAATGATGACAGATTAGGGCCCTTTAATTATGACAGATTGGGCCCTTTAATGATGACAGATTAGCGCCCTTTAATGAAGACAGATTAGGGCCCTTTAATGATGACAGATTAGGGCCCTTTAATGATGACAGATTAGGGCCCTTTAATGATGACAGATTAGGGCCCTTTAATGATGACAGATTAGGGCCATTTAATGATGACAGATTAGGGCCCTTTAATGAAGACATATTAGGGCCCTTTAATGATGACAGATTAGGGCCCTTTAATGATGACAGATTAGGGCCCTTTAATGATGACAGATTAGGGCCCTTTAATGATGACAGATTAGGGCATTTAATGATGACAGATTAGGGCCCTTTAATGATGACAGATTAGGGCATTTAATGATGACAGATTAGGGCCCTTTAATGATGACAGATTAGGGCTCTTTAATGATGACAGATTAGGGCCCTTTAATGATGAAAGATTAGGGCCCTTTAATTATGACAGATCAGGGCTCTTTAATGATGACAGAGTAGGGCCCTTTAATGATGACAGATTAGGGCCCTTTAATTGTGACAGATTAGGGCTCTTTAATGATGACAGATTAGGGCTCTTTAATGATGACAGATTAGGGCTCTTTAATGATGAAAGATTAGGGCCCTTTAATGATGACAGATTAGGGCTCTTTAATGATGACAGAATAGGGCCCTTTAATAATGACAGATTAGGGCCCTTTAATGATGACAGATTAGGGCCCTTTAATGATGACAGATTAGGGCCCTTTAATAATGACAGATTAGGGCCCTTTAATGATGACAGATTAGGGCCCTTTAATGATGACAGATTAGGGCATTTAATGATGACAGATTAGGGCCCTTTAATGATGACAGATTAGGGCATTTAATGATGACAGATTAGGGCCCTTTAATGATGACAGATTAGGGCTCTTTAATGATGACAGATTAGGGCCCTTTAATGATGAAAGATTAGGGCCCTTTAATTATGACAGATCAGGGCTCTTTAATGATGACAGATTAGGGCCCTTTAATGATGACAGATTAGGGCCCTTTAATTGTGACAGATTAGGGCTCTTTAATGATGACAGATTAGGGCTCTTTAATGATGACAGATTAGGGCTCTTTAATGATGAAAGATTAGGGCCCTTTAATGATGACAGATTAGGGCTCTTTAATTATGACAGATCAGGGCTCTTTAATGATGACAGAATAGGGCCCTTTAATAATGACAGATTAGGGCCCTTTAATGATGACAGATTAGGGCCCTTTAATGATGACAGATTAGGGCCCTTTAATAATGACAGATTAGGGCCCTTTAATGATGACAGATTAGGGCCCTTTAATGATGACAGATTAGGGCCCTTTAATTATGACAGATTATGGCCCTTTAATGATGACAGATTAGGGCCCTTTAATGATGACAGATTAGGGCCCTTTAATTATGACATATTATGGCCCTTTAATGATGACAGATTAGGGCCCTTTAATTATGACAGATTAGGGCCCTTTAATGATGACAGATTAGGACCCATTAACTCATTCACTGCCAGCCGTATATAAAGCATCATCCCTCATACTGCCAGAGATTTTGGATATTTTTAGTGATTTTCCAAACGTCATATAAATGTGAGCCCTTGGTTGACACAAGTATGAAACATACCAAATGAAAGCTCTCTCTTGGCTTTCATTTAAAAAAAAAAAGTTTCTACCCTTTTTAGTATTTTATCAATTGAGAGAACAACATGGGTAACTTTCACACAAAATGCTGTTTCCTGACCAAGATTTGGAGAAAACAGCCTTTTTGTGAAACACACATTTTCAAGCAGAAAAGTTTGTTTTTTTTCTTTACTGATATTTTACAGTGTATGACAGTTTCTTCCTATGACACAAAACGGAAACAATACTTAGAATTGTATTTTTAATGTATAATTATTATTAAACAAATTAAACGTATACACACAATAAATGATTGTCTTATGTACACGTAAAATATTCAACTTGTATACAATAACACGAGAGCCGTTGTGTGCCACGGCTCAAAAGGGTTTGGAAACACTGGTTTATTCAGCTCTCTCTGCTCAAAAAGTCCCAGAGATGACTGTGCGGTCACTGCCAGGCAAAAATATTCTGAACAGGTTTTTTCCACACAAGTCTAATGTGAGCTGAGTTCATTCTCCAGCTCCCTGTTTGAGTTTATGCAGGGAATTTCATTAAGGTTTCATGAGCCCAAGGGTTATGGAGATGTCTGCCGCTGTAATGTTATGGAGCTCTAAGTATGTGAAGGTATACAGGGGTATCGGGGAAAGACTGAACGCTTATTTCCACATTGCTCTCAGATTGGACTGGATAGGCATGTACAGGTTTCTAAACACATTTGGCTTTTCATTTACATCTGCCTAAACGGGAAGGTTTACTCAGACTCCCGAAGGAGACAGACTTTGTAAACTTTGTGATTTAGGAGCGGTGGAAAATGAAACATATTTTGTTTTGTATCGTTCTTTGTAATCTTTTGTTTAGTGGTCTGTTTGTTAAAAAGCCTGGATTGTTTTGGAGCAGTGATGATGAGAAGCTGAAATGTGTGTTTGATTCCAATGTGTTTAAATTGGCCACTTACGTTGGTAAAGCCGAGCCAGACTCTCGCCAGACCCTTGTAGTTCCGCCATGCTCCACCAGAGGCGTTTTGCTGAACACAAGGGTCTGGGATCAAGGGCAAAGCAAACTCCTTCAGGAGATAAAAAAATAATCAGCCAATCAGGATCGCCGGTGTTACAATGCAACACAGTGTGCTGAATTGTGTGCTTCGATGTGAGTGGTTGAAGGAACACATCATTCAAGATAACAGACAAGTGGTTTATCCAATCACATACAAGGACTTTTTTTTAAGGCCCTGCCTTCTGAAATGTATCCCCTATGAAGCAGACCCAGACCCTTGTGTGAAGCTCAGCGAACTACAGGGTCTGGCGAGAGTCAGGCTACGTAAAGCCTGGAAGCGCCGGCAATCCTGTTTATTCAAATAGGTTAAATGTTGTACCCTGTCAGTCATCTGATTATGTGCTTTATATTGGTGTCTTATTGATTGACTGCGGAACCTTCCGCAGTCAACCATTGGTTTTGTATTTCTTTATTCCGTCATTTTTTTTGACACGTTTCACAGCTTTCACATTTTCAACAATTTCCACAAGTTATACATCAAAACGTTCCACATGTTTGGGAGATTATTGCTATTACTTTTGGGACTTCAGCGATTTCCGGTTTTTCCGCAATCGGACAAAAATCTGCATTGAGAATTCTGCAATGCATTTTAATAGGCCCATGCATTTTAATAGGACTTCAGCTCTTTCAGACATTTCTACAGTTTCAATGATTCAACAGTTTCAAGGATTCAACAGTTTCAAGGATTTCAGCAGTTTCAAGATTTCAAGAGTTTCAAGGACTTCAACAGTTTCAAGGACTTCAGCAGTTTCAAGGACTTCAGCAGTTTCAAGGACTTCAGTGTAATCATGCAACCTAATAGGGATTTTTCCATGTAAACCAGTATAATGCAACTTAATAGGGATTTTTCCATGTAAACCAGTATAATGCAACTTAATAGGGTTTTTTCATGTAAACCAGTATAATGCAACTTAATAGGGTTTTTTTTCATGTAAACCAGTATAATGCAACTTAATGGGGATTTTTCCATGTAAACCAGTATAATGCAACTTAATAGGGGTTTTTACATGTAAACCAGTATAATGCAACTTAATAGGGTTTTTTTCATGTAAACCAGTATAATGCAACTTAATGGGGATTTTTCCATGTAAACCAGTATAATGCAACTTAATAGGGGTTTTTACATGTAAACCAGTATAATGCAACTTAATAGGGTTTTTTCCATGTAAACCAGTATAATGCAACTTAATAGGGTTTTTTCCATGTAAACCAGTACAATGCAACTTAATAGGGATTTTTCCATGTAAACCAGTATAATGCAACTTAATGGGGATTTTTCCATGTAAACCAGTATAATGCAACTTAATGGGGATTTTTCCATGTAAACCAGTATTATGCAACTTAATAGGGATTTTTCCATGTAAACCAGTATAATGCAACTTAATAGGGATTTTTCCATGTAAACCAGTATAATGCAACTTAATGGGGATTTTTCCATGTAAACCAGTATTATGCAACTTAATAGGGATTTTTCCATGTAAACCAGTATAATGCAACTTAATAGGGTTTTTTTCATGTAAACCAGTATAATGCAACTTAATAGGGTTTTTACATGTAAACCAGTATAATGGAACTTAATAGGGGTTTTTACATGTAAACCAGTATAATGGAACTTAATAGGGGTTTTTACATGTAAACCAGTATAATGCAACTTAATAAGGATTTTTACATGTAAACCACTATAATGTAACCTAATAGGGGTTTTTACATGTAAACCAGTATAAAGCAACTTAATAGGGATTTGTACATGTAAACCAGTATAATGCAACCTAATAGGGATTTTTCCATGTAAACCAGTATAATGCAACTTAATAGGGATTTTCCATGTAAACCAGTATAATGCAACTTAATAGGGGTTTTTCCATGTAAACCAGTATAATGCAACTTAATAGGGATTTTTCCATGTAAACCAGTATAATGCAACTTAATAGGGTTTTTTTCATGTAAACCAGTATAATGCAACTTAATGGGGATTTTTCCATGTAAACCAGTATTATGCAACTTAATAGGGATTTTTCCATGTAAACCAGTATAATGCAACTTAATAGGGTTTTTTTCATGTTAACCAGTATAATGCAACTTAATAGGGTTTTTTTCATGTAAACCAGTATAATGCAACTTAATAGGGTTTTTTCATGTATAATGCAACCTAATAGGTTGCATTATACCACCAGACCAAGACCCAAACGAAGACTCAGACCACCACCAGATAATGACCACAGACCAGGTTTCCTTAGTTACAGGAACCAAATTGTTTCAGCGGTGAGGGGATTTTTCAGTTTCAAGGACACTTTCAATACATTCAGTAGTTTCAAGGATTTCAGCTGTTTAAGAATTTAACCAGTTTCAAGGATATCAGGAGGTTCAAGGATTTCAGGAGTTTCCACACTTTCAACAGTTTCCAGGTTTAAAAAAGTTTCAAGGATTTCAGGAGTTTCAATGTTTCAACAGTTTCAAGGATTTCAGGAGTTTAAAGGTTTCAACAATTTCAAGGACTTCAGGAGTTTCAAATATCTATCAAGTATTTTAACAGTTTCAAGGCTTTTTAAAGGATTTCAAGGATTTTTTTTAGCAGATTTCCACATTAGATCTGTTCCGCAGTCAATCGCAATGGCTTCAGCCATTGCAAGTTTCTAGTTATATATAAATATTCATTCATTCATTCATACATCTGCCTAATGCAAACCTTTCTCTCTTTCCTTCTTGCAGTTCCTCCAGTCATCCTCAGATTGGCCGAGCCGGAGCAGCGGCACGACACCTGTATCGAGTTCACCGTGAGGGGATACCCACAGCCCAAACTGCGCTGGTTCTACAAGAAGAAGGAGATCATGCAGAACAAATACATCCGCACAGAGATGGACTTCTACCAAGATTATGTGGAGGGCTGCCTGACCTTTCAGAACCCCACACACATCAACAACGGCAACTACACTCTGGAGGCCAGTAACGCCCTGGGCACAGTCACCAAGACCGTATACGGGCATTTCCTGACCGAGCCCGACACAGGCGTGGAGAAAGGAGGTGAGATATGACGGATGACAGATGTGCACTTCTGAACAGATAATCACTCCTGTACGTGGCTCAAACACTCTCCAGTCTCGTCCGATTTTTATCAAAACGGCAGACAAACAAATGAGTAATTCTGCGTGGCTTTGGATGTTTCACAGCTGGCCTACTTTTTTATCAGAGTTTGTGCAGTTGGAGTAGAGATTGTGTTGTGGGGGAAGGAAGGAGGACTCAAAATGCAGGAAAGATGTTTTAATAACAAAAAATTTAACAGAAGCCCAAGATAAATACAAACTCATAGTCAACTCAAACTCACAGTGTGTTTTCTGGCATAAACTGTAGAGGGCGCAATACACACATGTTGTTGGAGCACACACATCAGGTCATAACTCCGGATCTGAGGACAACTAGTTGCCGAAAACTAGAACACGGGCAACTGACTGAATCTGGAGATCAACTGTTTATCTCCAGTTGTAAGAGCGCTCACATCGACCGATTTCAACTGATCTTCTCCATCATCTACTCTCAGTCGCCAAAAGCCGCCTTGAAACTAGCTATCTCCAGTTACTCTGTCGATGTACGCTAGGCTTTACGTTTTCATCGCAAGAGTTCCTGGTTTAATGGAGGGAGGTGGGGCAGCTACAGGAACCGTCCACTGCAGAGTAGGACCCCTCTCTGTGCAGTTGTTGTGGTCTTTTAGTTTTTCATAGTCCTGCTTCAGTTTTTGTTTTACTTTTCACGACTTGTTTCTGAGTGTGATGAATCCCCAGTGCTCAGAGGTTCGTTGATATGTCTTAATATCTTTCTATCTCCGTCCATTTATTGTACATCTCACTGTTGCTGTTTGCTGTTTCCGGTGGTGCTTGGCAAAGGTTGCTAGGCTAATTTATGCTAGGCTAATGCTACTAGGCTAATGCTGCTGGTTTTAAAAATTCCGGTTGTTTTGGTGCTTTCTGCTGGCATCAGAGCGCTGGGTTAACCTCAAGCCCCACTAGGAGCGGTTCATGGCCCAACGGGGTACCTAGTATTTAGGAAGGACTCTGTCGGGCCCCGTAAAAGTTCCTGCAAATGGCCCCGTGGGGGAAGTTCCTGCGGTGGAAACGTGACTATTGACTCAGAGCTACAGACACAAGGGCAGACGATCAAGACAGGGGAGCAAGACAGGAAGTAAAACTAAACATGAAAACCACAGAGAAGTACAAAATAAAACTCACACCATGACAGAGACACAGATCTGGATCTTATAGAGGGTCACGACAGTTTAGCTGTTGTTGAAATGTGGCGTCCTGGTTCTTTCACAGCTCAGGCTATTGTTCCTTCAGGTTCACACATAGTTCCGAGAGAGAGGACAGCAGACATTCTCTCTCCAGGTTCGATTCCCCGAGGTTAATGCCCAGTGTCAGAGTATTGACAGAGGACTCTTCTCTGTTGCAAGGACGGTGGGAGTTATGGAGTGATAGTATTTCCAAATTTAACCTCATGCAGCTTTATATGTATGTCTTTGTGTGTTTAGTGTGATGCACAGAACCACATGTGTTGGTTTGCATTAAGACTATGAGCAAAACCAATCTCTGTGTGAGCAGGACTTAAGGGGTGGGGGGCAAAGAATAAGATTAAGAGGGTAACTTCTGTGAATTTAATTTTAATATACTGTATATTTTTTTCATTTCAAACCTGCACAATTCATATTATTACATATATACCCACCAACATCTAACTCCAACACCCGCCTCCCGCGCTCTCTGATTGGTCTGATGTAATTCAACCGACGGATGGACAAGACCAGGCTATGAACGTTCCAAAGCCTCACTCAAATCTCAACTTCTCTGGAAATCTTTTGGGAACTTTTTAGTTTTGTTTCGTACAGTCGGCGTTCCATGATGAGCCCCCCTCCCGCCCGCTGCGTTGTGATCTGAATATCCATGTGCTGCAGTCAAACGCTCCTGGCTCCATGGCTCCGTGTCATAAATCGGCAGCTGTGGTGTGGCTCCGGTGCTTCGCTGCTAATCGCTCAAACAAAGAGGGACGATCTGACCCCTCACCTCCATCACAGGCTCCCTCCGTCTACACACAAGTCCATTCTTTCCCATCAATGCTGGAGTATGAAGCTGCAGCCGGGGCCGGAGGGGCAGGAGCATGAATGGCTGCTCTGTCACTGTCCTCAGGCAATATTTGATGAAAAGGAACGGACCAAATGTAATCATCTCTTATCAACCGTGCAATTAATGTCACCGCGCTCTACCGTCATTCTCGCCGGACCAAGTGGGCGAGGGAATTTGCTCAAGGACACAACAACAGTTTGAAATGACTGGGGCGGGTTTAACCTTTTGACATTTCATATGTGGGCAAGAAGAAATGCCAACCCACCTCTGTGTCAAGTCATCATTAAAGGGCCCTAATCTGTCTTCATTAAAGGGCCCTAATCAGTCATCATTAAAGGGCCCTAATCAGTCATCATTAAAGGGCCCTAATCTGTCTTCATTAAAGGGCCCTAATCAGTCATCATTAAAGGGCCCTGATCTGTCATCAGTAAAGGGCCCTAATCTGTCATCATTAAAGGGCCCTAATCTGTCATCATTAAAGGGCCCTGATCTGTCATCAGTAAAGGGCCCTAATCTGTCATCATTAAAGGGCCCTAATCTGTCATCATTAAAGGGCCCTGATCTGTCATCAGTAAAGGGCCCTAATCTGTCATCATTAAAGGGCCCTAATCTGTCATCATTAAAGGGCCCTAATCTGTCCTCATTTAAGGGCTCTAATCAGTCATCATTAAAGGGCTCTAATCTGTCATCATTAAAGGGCCCTGCTCTGTCATCATTAAAGGGCCCTAATCTGTCATCATTAAAGGGCCCTAATCTGTCATCATTAAAGGGCTCTAATCTGTCCTCATTAAAGGGCTCTAATCTGTCATCATTAAAGGGCTCTAATCTGTCATCATTAAAGGGCCCTGCTCTGTCATCATTAAAGGGCCCTAATCTGTCATCATTAAAGGGCCCTAATCTGTCATCATTAAAGGGCCCTAATCTGTCATAATAATAAACTGTTCTTTTCCAATACTTCTTTAACTGATAACAGTCGTTCAGAGATATTTGAATTTCTAAATTACTTTTCCAGCCTCTAAATCTTGTTATTGTTTTCATTTTGATGTCCCGCCCTCCACCGTTTCACCAATCAGAAAGTCTGTGATCCGGGCGCCAGAACTCACCGCGTGGAGCTAATCTCACTGGTAAAGTACCATGTGGCGCAGAACTAAAAAAGCTCTCGTTATGATTCTCAAATCATTAACGACAAAACAAGGAATAAAACCAGGATTTCTATTTTTGTGAAAAAGGTGTTGGTTATAGATTTGTTGTTGACAAAACTCTTGTCTATTCAGCTGTTATGGTCCCAGCTGGATTCGTCTGCATATCTGGCAACCTGAGTCAGGGAGAGTGGGAGTGGCCGCCTCGTGGAGTATTTCTGTTACATTTGCCTAATATTACTTTTAGCCAAATGGATCCAAAATGGCCCCTATGAAGAGACATGCTACGGAACAGATTGTGAGATAAATTATCGGTGACGCAGTTGAATTTGGTAAATTATGCTAAGGTTTTGTATTTCATAATTATTTGTTTAAATGTTACTACTGAAACATGTTGAGTTATAGAGATCTGGTGGTTTTGTTTCACTTAAAAATGTAGGTAAAAATGACATTCGTACTTCATTGTGCCTTTGTTTAAGGTAAATCTTCATGAATTAATGTGCCTTATAAGCCAGTGCGCCTTATTAATGAAAATAAATGCATAATTTGATAGTGCGCTTTATAGTCAGCTGCGTCTAATGGTGCGAAAAATATGATAGTGAGGATCCTGTTCCGTGCTGGAAAGGAGGAAGGATATATAATATTAGAATTTAATCGTTAAAAATGGGGGCGACAGTGGCTCAGTTGGTAGAGCATTGGCCTTAGAGCCTGAAGGTTGTGGGTTCGAGCCTACCACAAGACCTACTTCACAACTCCCACTGATGTCTGCTGTCGTTGTGTCCTTGGGCAAGACACTTAACCCCACTTTGCCTGAAGCCCCCACTGAAAGATCTCAGCTCCTGTGGACTCACCACCTGCAGTAGGATCAGTGAGGGGCTGGTGCTCTGTGTACTGGGTACAGCTCTGACTGCCACCCCCCTGACCCAGAAATGGATTAAGGGGAAGAAAATGGATGAATAAACAAGAATCCAAAAAACAAAACTTAACTGAATGTAAAAACACAGGAACTGAAGACAAAGAAAAGAAGCACAGGGACTTTAAATGGGAGACACAGGTACAGGTCAGGTCAGGGCGCGGCAGACATCATCAGAACAGGAAGTAAAGTTCCAAAAGACACAGAAGAACAGAATTACAAAATAAAACAGGAACTAAAAATGACAACAGATCTAATTGTCCATGACGACCACTTGCTTCTTCTTCAATTATAAAATCATACCAAAAAACGTCTGAATTTAGAATTGCAGTAATATTGTTGAAGGTAGTTTAGCAGCACACTGTGGAGTCTTCTGTCCTGGCCGTCTTTCACCGACTGTTACGATACAAAGCAGTGAGGCTGGAGGAGGGGCAGGAGCGAGGAGGGGCAGGAGCGAGGAGGGGCAGGAGCGAGGAGGGGCAGGAGCGAGGAGGGGCAGGAGCGAGGAGGGGCAGGAGCGAGGAGGGGCAGGAGCGAGGAGGGGCAGGAGCGAGGAGGGCAGGAGCGAGGAGGGGCAGGAGCGAGGAGGGGCAGGAGCGAGGAGGGGCAGGAGCGAGGAGGGGCAGGAGCGAGGAGGGGCAGGAGCGAGGAGGGGCAGGAGCGAGGAGGGCAGGAGCGAGGAGGGGCAGGAGCGAGGGGAGAGAGGAGGGCAGAGCGGGAGGGCAGGAGCGAGGAGGGCAGGAGCGAGGAGGGCAGGAGCGAGGAGGGCAGGAGCGAGGAGGGCAGGAGCGAGGAGGGGCAGGAGCGAGGAGGGGCAGGAGCGAGGAGGGGCAGGAGCGAGGAGGGGCAGGAGCGAGGAGGGGCAGGAGCGAGGAGGGCAGGAGCGAGGAGGGGCAGGAGCGAGGAGGGCAGGAGCGAGGAGGGCAGGAGCGAGGAGGGCAGGAGCGAGGAGGGGCAGGAGCGAGGAGGGCAGGAGCGAGGAGGGCAGGAGCGAGGAGGGGCAGGAGCGAGGAGGGGCAGGAGCGAGGAGGGCAGGAGCGAGGAGGGGGCAGGAGCGAGGAGGGGCAGGAGCGAGGAGGGGCAGGAGCGAGGAGGGGCAGGAGCGAGGAGGGGCAGGAGCGAGGAGGGGCAGGAGCGAGGAGGGGCAGGAGCGAGGAGGGCAGGAGCGAGGAGGGGCAGGAGCGAGGAGGGGCAGGAGCGAGGAGGGGGCAGGAGCGAGGAGGGGCAGGAGCGAGGAGGGGCAGGAGCGAGGAGGGGCAGGAGCGAGGAGGGCAGGAGCGAGGAGGGCAGGAGCGAGGAGGGGCAGGAGCGAGGAGGGGCAGGAGCGAGGAGGGGCAGGAGCGAGGAGGGGCAGGAGCGAGGAGGGGCAGGAGCGAGGAGGGGCAGGAGCGAGGAGGGGCAGGAGCGAGGAGGGGCAGGAGCGAGGAGGGCAGGAGCGAGGAGGGCAGGAGCGAGGAGGGGCAGGAGCGAGGAGGGCAGGAGCGAGGAGGGGCAGGAGCGAGGAGGGGCAGGAGCGAGGAGGGCAGGAGCGAGGAGGGGCAGGAGCGAGGAGGGGCAGGAGCGAGGAGGGGCAGGAGCGAGGAGGGCAGGAGCGAGGAGGGGCAGCGGCGGTCGTTAGGGCACGCTTGGTGGACTGTAGCGCTGTGTCTCTGAGCCATTAGCAGCCGCTCTACCATGTGCCCATTAATTTGCTCTCAATTACTGCGTGATGTCCTGGCTAGGGGCCGTGGCTAGGGGCCGTGGCTAGGGGCCCTGTGCCGGAGTCTCCCTGACACCAGTTCATTTGGTTTCACGGCTCTGTGTCTGTCCTTTTCTCCTTTACTGCTCCAGTCACTGTCGGCTTAAGTCTGAGGGTGCTGCTGCCGTGATAACATTCTCTCAGGACTCTCTCTCTCGTCTCTGCCACAGGAGCTAGTGTGGCTCTCCGCTGTGTATATATAGGCCCGTATTCAATAGATCTACTGTATATAGACATCAAGGTAAAAAGAGAGAGAATATACAGTGCCTTGCGAAAGTATTCGGCCCCCTTGAACCTTTCAACATTTCGCCACATTTCAGGCTTTAAACATAAAGATATAAAAATGTAATTTTTTGTCATGAATCAACAACAAGTGGGACACAATCGTGAAGTGGAACTAAATGTATTGGATAATTTAAACTTTTTTAACAAATAAAAAACTGAAAAGTGGGGCGTGCAATATTATTGGGCCCCTTTACTTTCAGTGCAGCAAACTCAGTCCAGAAGTTCAGTGAGGATCTTTGAATGATCCAATGTTGTCCTAAATGACTGATGATGATAAATAGAATGCGCCTGTGTGTAATCAAGTCTCCGTATAAATGCACCTGCTCTTTGATAGTCTCAGGGTTCTGTTTAAAGCGCAGAGAGAACCATGAAGACAAAGGAACACACCAGGCAGGTCCGAGATACTGTTGTGGAGAAGTTTAAAGCCGGATTTGGATACAAAAAGATTTCCCAAGCTTTAAACATCTCAAGGAGCACTGTGCAAGCAATTATATTGAAATGGCAGGAGTATCAGACCACTGCAAATCTACCAAGACCCGGCCGTCCCTCCAAACTTTCATCTCAAACAAGGAGAAGACTGATCAGAGATGCAGCCAAGAGGCCCATGATCACTCTGGATGAACTGCAGATAACTACAGCTGAGGTGGGAGAGTCTGTCCATAGGACAACAATCAGTCGTGCACTGCACAAATCTGGCCTTTATGGAAGAGTGGCAAGAAGAAAGCCATTTCTCAAAGATATCCATAAAAAGTCTTGTTTAAAGTTTGCCACAAGCCACCTGGGAGACACACCAAACATGTGGAATAAGGTGCTCTGGTCAGATGAAACCAAAGCAACACAGCTCATCACCCTGAACACACCATCCCCACTGTCAAACATGGTGGTGGCAGCATCATGCTTTGGGCCTGCTTTTCTTCAGCAGGGACAGGGAAGATGGCTATAATTGATGGGAAGATGGATGGAGCCAAATACAGGACCATTCTGGAAGAAAACCTGTTGGAGTCTGCAAAAGACCTGAGACTGGGACCGAGATTTATCTTCCAACACAACAATGATCCAAAACATAAAGCCAAATCTACAATGGAATGGTTCACAAATAGACGTATCCAGGTGTTAGAATGGCCAAGTCAAAGTCCAGACCTGAATCCAATCGAGAATCTGTGGAAAGAGCTGAAGACTGCTGTTCACAAACGCTCTCCATCCAACCTCACTGAGCTCGAGCTGTTTTGCAAGGAAGAATGGGAAAGAATTCCAGTCTCTCAATGTGCAAAACTGATAGAGACATACCCCAAGCGACTTGCAGCTGTAATTGCAGCAAAAGGTGGCGCTACAAAGTATTAGCGCAAGGGGCCGAATAATATTGCACGCCCCACTTTTCAGTTTTTTATTTGTTAAAAAAGTTTAAATTATCCAATACATTTCGTTCCACTTCACGATTGTGTCACACTTGTTGTTGATTCTTGAGAAAAAAATAAATTTGTATATCTTTATGTTTAAAGCCTGAAATGTGGCGAATGTTGAAAGGTTCAAGGGGGCCGAATACTTTCGCAAGGCACTGCGTATACTTTTGTTTGACTTGCTTTGTGTTTGGGGCCTATACGCTCATGCAGCTTCCTTTTTCCAAAACACAAACCAACTTTACAATTACAATGTGTAGAACTTGAGCATGACTATGAAGTTTTGTTGATACAGATCTGAATGAGTGACTGCTGCTTAAAAATGAAACGCCAGAGAGGTTCTTTTAAAATATATCGTTCAGCCCTAGAGCCTATGTTATTATTATTAATGTTTATTTGAAGGGGACAGAACAACAAGCGAGTAACCAATGCTGTGTTCATAGGCCGTGTAGCTAACGGCTAATTTGCAGACCAGGTCCCTAAAATACATCACACAGAATGGATGATAAAAGCAGAAAACTATGAAAAAGTCATCCTTTGGCAACACCGACAGCTCTTCCTTAAAATATGGTCACATTTTATTGACTAAAGAGTTAAGGACAAACAAAATCTGCTTTGCTAAACCATATAACACAGTATGGGGCTAATATGTATGAAGGTGTATTCTGA
The DNA here is from genome assembly GCA_964034765.1 of Knipowitschia caucasica. Lineage (NCBI taxonomy): Eukaryota > Metazoa > Chordata > Actinopteri > Gobiiformes > Gobiidae > Knipowitschia > Knipowitschia caucasica. The sequence continues at coordinate 3,367,081 of OZ035826.1, forward strand.
AGGTATATGTACGTGTGTGTATAAGTGGTGTGTATGTATGTGTATATGTCTGAAAGTGTGTGTGTATGAGTAAGGACTGATATATGTACTGTATATCTGTGTATATGTGTATAAATAAAATCAAAATCTATTTATTATTTCTATCTTTAGGGACCTATCTACTCACTAACCCTCTATACTTAGCTAAACATAATTTTTGATATACACTGTCAACCTGGAGACGAATTGTGGAGGGTGGTAGCGGGAGGGGGATGGTATATAAAACTGTACTTATTGTCAACAACTGCATTTACTTTTGTGTAATAATAATTAAAAAAAACACCATACACAATAGTCTGGAATTGACTGAAGTTTGGTTCCGTTTGAGCCATTTTTTAACTTTAATTCTAAACTCATTCAGGTCTATAGAACGACATTTTACCCTGACTAACCCAAAGCAGTCTGTTGTATGAATGAGAGTAAATCATGGATCTATGATAATAACTGGATAGGGTGTTACAGCTTGGAGCTGAATAACTCATGTGCTCGGGGGATTCGAGTGGTACTGCAGACTGAACCAGACTGAACCAGACTAAATTCACGCTGGCTACCCAGAAATGTTCCCCATAGAACTCAATGTAAATTAAAACAGCTCGACCTCAGCTGACAGAGAACCGAGACAGCTTTCATAAAGGTCGGATTTAGTGGGGATTTTAGTGTCGTCCTGAACTTTTTTTCTTTAAATCCACACTTTACTGCCACAAACTCTGCTCGTCTGGCTCTTGCTTTAACTCCCGCTCTGATGAACTGCTCTGATTGGCCGAGCCACACACATATTTGGCGCAGTGCATTATGGGAGATAATCCACTGCGCAGAACCGGGAGGACCAGACGATGCCCAAATACAGGCGAGTTTCCCATAGATCTTTGTGAGTTCCGCTAATATGTCAGCGACCGTGCCGGCACAAAGCGCCACTGAGCACAACCATTCATTTGAATATGGCGCCATCCTGGATCGCCGGGGCTTCGAGTAAATAGCCTCAAATGCATCCGGTATCAGGGCTGGACTGGCCATCGGGCGTACCGGGCAATGCCCGAAGGGCCGATGCCCATATTTGGGCCGGTCTGTCTGCTTCATACAAAAAAAAAGGTTTGTGAAAAGTGTAAATCCGTTGAGAAATGTCGAGGGGAGCGCGCGTGTCCGCGGGGCACCTGCTGTATGTACTGGAACGGGATTCCACCACCTCAGCGGCCGCAGTGTTCCCGCATCCAGCGGCTCTGAGCTGGACGCTCACAACACAACACGGTGAGCGTAGCCGCAACGTGACCCAACCCCATAAACGCGCACAATGTGCACCCAATAAATACACCGCTGCAGGAAACAGTCCGCGTCTCCCCTCTCCTCTCGAAGTGCGACTAAATTAAAGCTCGGGTACCTACATTTTCCATTGCATTAAAAGTTCATGTTTGAGCCCAAAAGAAAAATGTTGTGAACAGATTAAACAGATTTAGAGCCAGCAAATGGCTGACAATATGCATTTCAGAAATATTTACCAATTCTCATCCCTGTAACAAACAATGGTATTGTCTGTGTCCACCTCCCTCACTCTGAGACATGTTCATTACTCTGTTTAATGTAGACTATTGTACTGTATGTTATTGTTGAAACTGCAGACATCCTGATCCTCTACAGTATTTGCTTCCACATACTGTATAAACCAGGGGTCGGCAACCTTTAGTGCCCCTAAAGTGGCTCCTGGAGCCTTTTCAAACATGTCTGAAAATGGAGTGGGAGGGCTATATTTTATTTCTAGTTTTAATGTGGTTTCTGAAGGAGGAAAAACATTCTTAACATTTTTCAATGGTGCAAAAACTTGTATAAGTAATGTTCAATTTTAGCATTTCTGTCAACGTAGTGCGTCATATCCTGTGACGCGGCCCGTGCCAGGCGGCCGCTGCTGTAAACTAACCGGCGTGTGCGCATCATAGACTGTGTGTGCATGGATCCCAAAGATAAAGAGAGAGAGTCGATAAGACTGGACTAAGAATGAGAATGAACATTTGCTTTCAGTCAATGAGGAAGGACTGCTTTATGTTTGCAATGTAATGAAAAGTTTTGTTGCAACAGGAGGAACAATGAAGCTTTAAACACTGTTCACTGAAAGAGTCATTCATCATAAAGTCAGAGCACCTATTTTCAGACTTCAAAAACCTTCTCAAAGACGGTGAAAGAAAAGGCCATTAAGGACATTCAGCTCCAGCAAACTTCAGCCTGTGATGGATATGAACAGACAGTGATGCAGGTGAACTGAGCCAAAAAGCAGATGTATTTACTGTATTTGTACAATTGCATGAAGGCAAAAAAATGGAAGTTAAAGTTAAAGCAGAGTTGTCACGTGGTGCGTCATTCTCTCCAGGACACGCTGCAATGAAAACACACATTTGATAATCATGAATGGTTTTTATGTGTTTGTAGCCTTTACTTTGTCATTTAGATATTAGGCTAATATAGCTAATATAGCTAATATAGCTAATTTAGCTAATGTAGCTAAGGTAGCTAATGTAGCTAAGGTAGCTAATGTAGCTAAGGTAGCTAATGTAGCTAATGTAGCTAATACAGCTTAAGCCCCTGTTACCTTCATATAAGCCTTATACAACGCTGTTTTTTTTTGTTTTTTTGTCAAATATGGCTAATTGAACCTTTTGAGTTGCCTGGGCCGCTAAAAAGGAAAAAATGCCCGGGCCGTTTTTTTGTCCCAGTCCAGCCCTGTCCGGTATTACTCAAAGTCCAAAGCAATGGATGAGGATACAATGATCGATGCGTTTTCCAACAGTTTACGTTTGTACTTTGTCTTTTCAGGAAGCGAAACGGGTCGACCAGAAGAAGACACTTTTGGGGTAAGCTTGAAATGTATTATTGTGTATTATCTCAGTTTTTGTGTTCACGACACACACACACACACACAGACACACACACACACAGACACACACACACACACACACAGACACACACACACACACACACAGACGACACACACATACAGCCACACACACGAACACACGTACACACACACACACACACAGACACACAGACACACACACACACACACAGACGACACACACATACAGCCACACACACGAACACACGTACACACACCCCCACACACACACACACACACACAGACACACACACAGACGACACACACATACAGCCACACATACGAACACACGTACACACACACACACACACACACACACAGACACACACACACACACACACACACACACACACACACACACAGACACACACACAGACAGACACACACACACAGACATACACACAAACACACACACACACACACACACACACACACACAGACACACACACACAGACAGACACACACACACACACACACACACACACACACCCACACACACACACACACACACACACACACAGGGCAGAGTGTTGGATGACGGCAGAGCGCTGGGTTGTGCGGTGGGCGTATTTGTTGTGTTGTCTTGTGACACTGAGGGAGGCAAATTATTTTCTCTGTGGTTTTAATTGATAGAGGTGTTAAAGGTGCAATGAATTATGGGCTTTCTCTCGGCTGGTGTTTTGACATGACGCCATGGGAACTGCGCTGGGGTAATTAATAACTCTAATGACGGTGGCCATCCATTCAGACCTCACTACGACGAGACTATCGCACCTTTACAAAGTAGGCTATAAGCACCTCCAGAGACTACAATCCCAGCATGCTTTAGTGCGCTTTCCCCTCGCAGTTAGAGAATATAGATTTACTCTTTAAAGTGATAGTCTGGAACTCTAAATGAATTACACGTTTTAAGAATTGTATTAAATTGACCTCCTGGCCTTAAATGTTGATATAAAATAAGTGACTTTATGATTTCTAATATTACGGTAAGTCCCGCCTTCCCTTCTCTTCTCAGAATCCACGATACCGTCCACTTTAACCAATTAACAATCATCGTGCTTGTATATAATTTGAATATTAAATACAGTATATTTATATCTTAACTAATATTAGACAGCCCTTAATATTTGAAGCTGTAATGGGCATTATCTTTAATGACATATAAAATAGTTAGTTCCCAAAAGTTTCGCCCTGACGTGGCTGGACCATAGACTGTAGGTCGGCACTAGATCATATACGGAATCGGGTCAAAACCGTAAGTAACGATCATACTTTCGAATTAGTTTTAGACTAATGAGTCCTTAAGTGGTGACTGGTTAAGTTTTAGGCGTCTGATTAAGATGGTTAAGTTTAGGGTTAAGGCTGGGTTGGGGTTATTTTATGGGAATGTCTGGTTAAGTTTAGGCATAAATAGTAGTTTGTTATATTTGCTTCCGGCTTCCGTCCAGATTCCGTATATGATCTAGTGCTGACCATAGACTGTAGGCTAGAGGCTAACAGCTAGGCTAGTAACAGCTAAGCTAGCTAAGTAACTAGAACTTTCTGGAACAACATGGAAACTTAACAAAGAATCCCAAATATAAACTCTAAATCCATCCTCTGCAAAATGTTCTACTAATGTTAACAGTTGCTTCTGGGTTTCCACCGATGGCTTTTTGTCGCATTAAAACAGTATTTTTGTCATGAAAATCAAGACCAATCAGAAAGGAAGGGGGAGGAGCTTGGGTTGTGTTTTTCATGTTCCAGACTTTCACTGTTGACATGTCTTGCCTCGATCCCAGCGAGTCTCGGCTGCCTCCAAACTGATAAAAAGCTTGTGTGACAGGGAGAGGTGAATGAAGGACTCAAAATGCAGGAACGCCAAAATAATAATTTAATTTAATGAAAAAACAAAAGCGCGGATGAAAACAACCTCTAAATCCAAAACCACATTTTCAGTCCTCTTCCGAGCTTTGTTCATTGATAAACATCGATAGAATTGTGCAATAAAAGTATATATTTCAAAACTGCTCACACTTCACTGTATTTTTAAGATTTCTGTTTTAAACTGTTATTATTATTATTATTATTTTCTTATTTTTCTTCTGTAAAGCGTCTAAAAAAGCGCTGCATAAGCACAAAGTATAATTATCACAATCATATTTCTCGAGTATTTACTGCAGCTCTAAAACCAAAAGTGAAATGATTCAATA